>JAWQFY010000139.1:0-51694 GCA_037055185.1 Capillidium rhysosporum
TATATAAAGACTTTTAGTAACTAAATTAAATTTTATTTTCATTTTTTAAAATATAAATATATATTATAACCTATTTTTATTATAAAAAATATTATTTAAAATATAGAAATTAGTTTAGTAAAATAACTAGTATAAAAAAAGATATTTACTATAAAAAAGTTTAAAAAAAAATTTTAATAAATTAATATAAATATTTTAACTTTATTTAATTTTATTATATTTTAGAAAAAATAGTATTTATTATATTTCAATAGTTTTAATATTATTAATAAAATAAAAAGTTATATATATATTTAATAATAAAAAATTAATTTTAGTTTTATTATTTTCTATTAAGTAATAAAATTTTTATTAAATTAAAATATTAAGTTATATTAGTATAAAATTAACTAATTTAAAATTATTATATATTAATACTAACTTATTCATATGATAAAATTTTAATATAATTAATAAAATTAATTATATTATAAATTTATATATATTTTAATTTTTTAAATATATTTAATATATTATATATATTAATTTTAAAGCTGTTAAAAATTTATAATTATTTAAAGTAAAGTTAATTTTTTAAGTTTTTTAGCTAATATATTACTTTATTATTATAAACTAAAAATTAAATAAAAAATTATTATTAGTTTGAATAATTTATAATAGTTAGATTTTAGTTTTAAAATATTTTTAACAAATATAATTAAATACATTTTACTTTAGCTATATTTATAGCTATTAAATTTTATTTATTTAAAAAATTAGTATATTTATTTATTATTAATATATTATTTATATTTTTTTAATTTAGCTTTAATTTTATTTAAATTTTAGTAATATTTTTTAGCCTTTTTTTAATAAACTATTAATATTTTAGCTATTAGTTCTAACTAAAATTAAAAGTACTCTTAAAATTTTATTATAATTAATAATGTGTTTTTTTAATTATAATAATAAAAATAAACTTTTTTATAATAGTAATATTTTATTTTTAACTTTTTATATATAATTATTATTTATTATTAATTTATAACTTATAAGTAAATAAAATTTTAAAAAAATTAAATACTAATAAAATTATTAATATTTTTATATTTTATTTAAGTTTAAAATATTTTAAAATGCTTAAAAATATTTTTTATAACAAAATATAATATATTATTAATTAAAATAAATTTCATTATAAAATATTATATATATATATTAAATTATATTATATTAATAATAAAGAATTAATATAATATTATTTATTTAATAAAACTATATATAAAAGAAAATAAATAAAGTATTTAATATAATAATATTTTTTAGCAAATATATAAATAAATAAAAGTGATTTTATTTATAAGTAAAAGTTTATTTTAATTTTTTTAGTATTATAATTATAATATATCTAAGCTATTAAAAAATTACTATTATTAATAATTTTTATATTATAAATAATATATTATTAGTAATATATTTAAAAAATAGTTAATTTATTATTTTTAATAAACTAAAAAGCTAGAAATTAGTATTTAATATAATAAAAGCAATTTAAAACTTAAATATCTTAAAATATTAAAATATATAAAAAGTTTTTTTTAGTTTAAAAAATCTATCTTATATATAGAAGTTATTTTAGCTAGAATTTAAAATTTATAAAATAGTTAAAAGTATTTTTAATTATAAATAAATCTTTTTATTACTATAAATATAAATTTAATTATATTAATATAATATATTTATACTTAATAATATAAATCTAAATATTAAAATAAAGCTTAAATTATGCTATAATTAAAAAATATTAAAATAAACTTAATTAATTAATAGAACTTTTAAGTTATAATTATAATTATATTAATAAGATAAATTTATATTTTAAAAGGCAGATTTATATAATAAAATATATTTACAAATTTAAACTATAAGTTAATTTATATACTTATTTTTTAAAATAACTTAACATTAAAATAAGTAAAATAGGATAAATTTTTAATTAGTTTATACTTATGATTTAGATTTATAACTAAAATAGCATAAGTAAAATAAAATTTATAATTATAATTCTAAAGTATAGTATATATTATACTTATTAAATTAATTAAAGTTAATAGTAATAGCTAATAATATTTATTATAAAGTTTATTTTTAAGTTATAAATAAAGCTTTATCTTAATAAAATAATAGTTATATTTTTAATATTAAGCTTATAGATAGAATTAAGTATATATAATTATTATACTTATATTATAGCTTATAAAATAAGTTAAAGATATAAATATAGCAATAATAAATAACTTTTTAAAGTATAAGAATATTTATAACTAAGTTAAGTATTTAGATAAGTTTTAATTATTTTTTTACTAATAATATAAAAATAATACAAATATTATATTAGTTAATGATTATTATAACTAAATAAAAACATCTTATTTAAATTAAACATATTGCAAATAACTTATTTTAGCATTTTCTAGCTTCTATTTAAAAATTTAGTAAAAGTTAACAGAAATAACATAAAACTCCAGGTTTTTAATAGATAAATACACATGGGCAACAAAAAAGCTCAAATTTTTAACAGATTATTTCCAGCAATAATAAAAATGTCTACAAGGAGAATTAAACTTGCGTTTCTTGATTGGATAGCTTACATAATTGGGTAAATTATAATTTATTGAATTTATTCAATTTTAAAATTGTACAAACAATTATAATTAAGAGTTAATAGCTTTAAAATTTTAAAAATAGATAATAAAAGTTTTCTAATTAACCAATTTTGTATAAATGATAAGTTTTATTATTGAAAAGTACATGATTTTAATTTTAATTTTATAAAAAGAAGTAATAATTATTTGATATTTAGAAGTATTATCCTATTTACAATTAAATAATATATTATTATGTTGGTAGGTAAGCAATTAGTTATTCAAAAAAGCGTAAAACAAGTGAAAAATAAATTTTATAGTATAATATTTATTAAAGTACTTATATTACATATTTAGAACGTTATAAATACTTGTAAATAGCTATGTGATGGGCTTCGAAATTCAGTGAATTAACTTTAATTAGCGAATTCTTAATGAGCCGCAATTTCATTAAGATTTGTTCTTAAATAAAAATATTAAATTTCGGATATTTGTAGAACGTTACCAATCTATTAATAATTTAAAGGTAATTAAGAATTCGTTTTAGCTTAAACTAAATGTAAAAGATAAAACTTATATAATAAATGTTTTGGCTCTTATACAGATACATTTTCTCAAATAGTTGCTGATCCTACGCACTCAGTTTTTATTTATATGTATATTTATTTTACCCGCTCAATGTAAATATATTCTACAAATATCACTTTCCTAAAGTTGTATTTAATTTGATAAAATTTCCACACACCACTAGGAACAAGTATATTTATTTATCATAAAAAGTAGCATTTTGGTAATAAATGGAAAATAAAAATTAGAAATTAGAAAATAGAAGCTATGACTTTATTAAAAACGTTTGCTATTTTCGATTTTGTTAATTGCCAATTAATTCTCAAAATTATAAAGCTTTCAAAGGTATAAATGGATTATGTAATTACAATAAAAAAAATTAGTTGGTTCTACCACATCTCCTATCCAACTCCTGTATACATTTCCAGTAGTTATCTTTGCCTAAATCGGTGGCATCCCTAGGCACTTTCTCAAATATAATGTTTATAGAAAGGTTATGTCTTATAGAATGCTTCCAGTTCTTCTTTAAGCTTCGGTAGATTGGGAACGAATCTTGAAACCATTCGTAAAGTTGATTCAAAGTCATCTTCTCGCTTTCAGAGTTAAGGATTGCATGAGCGATCAATGCGGAGTAGGTCTGCTTAGGAAGATCTGTGGAAGTAAAATCTAAGACAAGATTAATGTAGTATTCACGGCTTTGGTTGCCTCTTGTGTTATTAAACGTGTAGTCTTGAAACCTTCTACTATTATGTATTTTTTTGGGAGATAAACGAGCTAAATGGGTATTATCGCTATTTATCTTTCCTTGATTCACATGGCTTTCGCTTGGTTCATTTGTAGAACTATACCTGCAGATTTCATGGGGATGAATATCAGTATTTATATGTTTGAAAGAGTTGAGTTCTAAACAATCACTATTTTGTGAATAATTTTTACTTATTAAACCAGCTTCAACATGTAAATTTTCATCACAGTGTTCCTTTTCAAACAAGCAGTTATACGGATTAATGTTCAAGCTCACTATGTCATTTATAGGTGGCAAGGTAAGCTTCCGAGAAATCTTATCCTCTTGATTCAATGGCGGTAATGTGTTGGAAATATTTTGGATACCTATTGAATTTTCGGTACCGCTCGGGATGTAGTCAAAGGCGTAGTTTTCTGTTTGGCTCAACGGCGGTAATGTGTTAGAAGTATTTTGGATACCTGTTAAGTTTTCGGTACCGCTTGGGATGTAGTCAAAGGCGCAGTTTTCTGTTGGGTATCTCACTTGGTTAAAGCTTCTTTCATTGTAATTACAGTTCCTCTTAAAGTGGGTCTTGGTCAAATTGTTGGATTCGAATGGCTTTGGGTTATTGCTTATTATTAAGCGTTCCGAAGTGAAAGTAGTAGATATATTATAATGACCTAATTGCATACCTGAGTTGTTGTTAAAGCTGTCGAGTTGAGAAAATTTATAGCTGTTGGAATATAGTAAGGATGGTAAAACTGAGAGTTGCACTTCAAGTCAAAATGCTCTATAAATACGAATTTTTAAGGTGGATTTTAACTCGGAAAAAATATGTTGTACATGTTAGCTAATTTGTTTTTAATTGCTTTATTTATATTTACATTTATGTACTGATTTTATTTAGCGAAGTACCCAGTATTTACAATAAATCCGATTGGATGCTATTTGGTATCTTTGGGAATATACTGTTCCTACTAAAAACTTTATTCAAAAGCATGCTAAATTCAAAATCAGAATACTATATTCCAGTTTGTCTCCAAATATTTGTAAGCTAAAAAGCTTTAGTTCTACAGAATAGGAAAGCGTTCGCTAATTATAAACTGAGTGCTATTCAATAAAATCCATTGTACTCGTTAAAATAAAGTCATTACACCTAAACGATGATTGGTATTTTACTCGTGCCTATAAGATGAGTTATGCTTCGAATCTAAAATGAATCGTACTTCTAAAACTGTACAAATAGATTAAATTATTGCATTTTATTGCTAGGTAATTATTTTTTAAATAATTTTAATATATTAGTAACTTTTTTAAAGTTGATATTGAACATCAGCTATAAGTCACATAATTTCTATCGTTGCTGTTTTACTGTCACTTTTTTAAATCTATAAAAGTTATAGTAACTCAAATTTAATCATTATCATACGTATTTAAAGTCGGATATTTAAATTTTGATTGATAAAATGCTAAAAGGTTGCTTATTTGAAAACATTGACAGTAATAAAGTATTTTCTGTCCAATTAATTCAAAAGGTTCTAAACTGATATGTAAATATTAATTACTATGACTATTTAAGGATGTTATATGAAAACAGAGCAAAACCGGGAGAGTTATACATTTTTGGTAACTATTCCCGAATACCGATGTAGAAAGGAAGTATATCAACTACCGTTTGTAAAAGTTGATACCTTTATATTTTATAGGTCGTTGCTGTACGTACTAACCGGATTAGAACTGTAGTAATTAGCTTTGTTAAGTAAACGATCTCTATAACAGCTATATTTGGTAGCTAAGCCGCAAGCTACAACGGTAAGCTTAGTTATTTAATAAATTAAAATATAGGCATTCCAATTTCAATGTGATTCTAAAAGTAACTTTTGAGGAAAATTTACCTAAATAAATACAGTAGTGGAAATTGCGGTAAATTAGAGCACAATTAGCGAAATGAAACATTTATTACTATAAAGGTAGTGACTTAGTGGAGTTTATTATAAATTTAATTAAGTTTGATTTGTTAGTTCTAGTTACAACCACATTACCAAATACGTACATTCCCTAAGATAAAGTTGACACCTAAGTTACAGAATACAATAACTTGAAAAAAACAAGCAGAAATGATATTATTAGTAATTTGTATTACTTTAAGTTATAGTTATACTATTTGTATAGGTCTAGAAAGCTTTCAAAGTTTAAATTTCTAAACAGACGTACAAAACTTGGTTCTGTATCTAATTTCTAATTATATCGGTGGTGGTTTGAAATTAGAAACTTTTTTCCATAAATATAAACTTTGTATTAACCGAAACTGCAACATATCCGTAAAAATAAAATAAACCTTTTATAAAGTAGCTCGTTGTACTACAGCTCCAATATGTACCTATCGGATTATAATATTAAACCATTTTTTAAGGAACTGCTATAAATAAAGAGGGTAATTCACTATCTTCTGAGTATAATTCAGGCGTATTAGTTATGGAATTGATAGAAAAATAGATATAATTTGGTAAACAAAGGTAGTTTGGATCAAATAAATTTAATAATCTATTTATTGCTGTAGTTGGTAAATTAAACTAAGAGAAATAGCATTAGATAGAAGAACTAAAAAATTTAAACACAGTTGAAACAATTAGAAAAGTATTTTTAATAAATGTTATAATAATATTATTATAGTAAAACTAAGTAAATATAGATATAATAATTGCTTATTAAAATACAATAAATTTAATAATAGTATTTGTATTTAAAATAGATTTTAAAAAACTTAAATATTAAGCTCTAGTTAAGTAGGGTAGCTTTATGAGTAATTTTATAACTATTTAGTTAGAAAGTATAAGTAAAATTCTTATATAATTGCTTTGTTTTTACTACTATAGAATATTATTTCTATTATTTTCTATTTACCTAAATTTATTTTTTTTAAATAAAGTATAGCATCTATTTTACTTAACTTTTAAAAAAGGTTAAACTAAAATATTTAGTAAGTTCATATTATCTATATTTAATAAATTTGTAACAAATTTAGTATTTAAGCTATTATTTTTTAAAAGAAAAATATGCTATAAATACTATAGTAACTTTATATTATTTATACTTATTTTTATATAATTTTAAATTTTATTAAACAAATTTAAAAAAATTAAAACAGTATTATTAAAATATTATACTAAAAAAATATATAATAAATGTATATTATAAGTATACTTAAATTTATTTTAATTTTATTATTTAAACTGTTTAAAATAGTTTAATTATTTACTATTTTTAATTTTTACTTTTTATTTAACAATTTAAAAACTTAAATATAGCATTATTATTAAATATTTTCTAAATTAATAAATTAATAGCTTTTTTCTAATTTTTTTAAAATGATTTTTAGTATATCTAATTATTTTTATAAAATTATTTAAAAATTTATTGGTATAATATTAATTTAATCTTTTTTAAAAATATAATTATAAAAGTATAATTATATTTTATTTAGTAATATATCTTTTAATTATAATATAACTTATAATATTAGTATTAATTAAGCTTAAATTGCTTATAAAAGTTAATAAATTTATTTTTATATATATATAATTTATACTATTTATTAAAATTTTATTTTTCTTTATTTAGGTATTTTAAAGCTTTTTTTATTATTTTTTAAGTTTTTATTTATTTTATAATTTTTATTTTTATTTACTTTTTTATTATTTTTAACTAATTTTTAACTTTTTAATAAATTAAAACAATTTTTATTAGCTTTAATTTTTTTTTAAATTACTTTTATTTAAAATTTTTTATATCTAAAACTTTAGTTTAAAATAACTTTATTTTTACTTAAAAATCATTTTAATTAAATAGAAAATTTTACTAAAAGTATTTAAAAAATTTGTAAATTTATAAATAAAATATTAATACTTTTTAAAAGTAAGTTATTTTATTATTTATAATATCTAATATTATAAATTTTAGCTATTTATTTAATATTAACTAAATAAAATAGTAATATAGTAAAAATATATAACATTTATATTATTTTTATAAAAAGTAAAATATTGCTTTTTTTTTATTATAGTAGTAATTTTATATTTATAATAAAATTAAAACTTTAAAAATATTAATTTTTATATAGTAAAAGCTAGTTTAATATTATAATATTATTAGCTAAAATATAAATAGTTACTATATCAAAATTCTATTTATTTATTTTGTATATATATAAATAATAAATTTATATTTATATTTTACTTTTTTTATAAATCTAATATAAATATTTTTATATATTTTTGTACAATTTTAAGTATTTATTACCTTTAATTATAATCAATTTTAAGTTATTTAAAATAAAGCTTTAAAAAATTATAATATTTAATTATACTTTTTAACTTTTTAAAAATACTCTAATCTACTTTTATTAGTTATATAATATTTATTAAAATATATTTATATATTTTAATAATTATTTTTAAATTATTATTTATTTCACTAGGTATTTTATTAATATATACTATATAATTTATTTTTATTTCTACTTTAAAAGCCTATTACTAATAATTAATATAAAAATAAAATTTTAATTTTCTTAAAAAAATAAAGCTAATATATATATATTATATTATTAAATATAGCATTTTATTTTAAAAAAAAATTATTTTTGTTTTTTTAAACTTATTTTTAAGGTTTTTAATATAGTTATTTTTAAAAAGTAAATTTTTTTAGTTTAAAGTTTAATATTTTAAATTTTTTAATATAATTATATTTTTATTTTTTTATTTTATTTATTTTTTATAATATTTAAAATACTTATAAAATAAAAATTTTAAATATATATATATTTTTAAATTTAAGTTATTAAAGTACTTTTAATTATAGTTATATAAAAATAATAAAAATTTTAACTTAAAATAATTTTAAAATTATAAAAGTTAATATTAAATTTTATTTTATTTTTTGAAAAAAAAATATTTATAAAGTTTAAAAATGCTAAATACATTTAATTTGTATATTTTTTATAAATATAAGTTATTAATATAAATTATATAATTATACTACTATTATTTATTTAACTTTATATATACTATTTAATTCTTAAAATATTAAAAATTAATATTTTAAGTTATTTATATTTTTATTTAGTTTATTTTAAGTAATTTTAAGTTTAAATTAAATCTAATTATTATTCATTTACTTTTATTTTATAATAAATAGCTAAAAGGCAGTTTTATATTTACTTAAATATAAAATTACTACTTTAGATAATTATAGCTATGCTTATAAAAATCAACTATTAAACTTTTAAAGCCTAATAATAAATATCTAAAAGATAAAACTGCTAGATAAAATTAATAGTTTATATCAGAACTATTTTAAAATTTAAATTAAATAAAATTTTCATGTTTTATAAATTTATTACAAAATAGAAAATTACTTAGTCTACATTATATTGACAGTTCAGATTATTTAAGTAAGTTTTATATTTGTTTGTACTTATAACACTCTTTTTTCTTGCCAATTACACTATCTACTTATGTTTTACTTAATAAATTTAATTTTTTTGTTTATAAAACTATGCCTTTCTGGAGTGGGCCAGTTTTAGCAAGTTCTTATAATAGGATCTCAATAGTTTTTGATTCAAACTGATAGTGGGTGCTTTTTTTTATATTTCTTGCTTATTATGATGTTTTCTCTGCATACTTTAGTTTTATTTTAATTTGGTTTTTGTCTTCGGAAATATTAGAAAATAATTTGAGCAAATCGAAGATAACCAAATAAAATGTAATAAAATTTAACATTATTGCTATATCATCTCTACAATTATCGAATAAAGTATTGTATAAGTGGCCAAGATGAGTTATAGACAACCACAGAACACAGTAAAAAATTTGGAAAGCTATATAGAAAAGTATCCTACTCAGCTTAATGTTTATAAACAACTCTTCCAACTCCATGTTAAAGATCTCAACTATATGGAACAACAAAAAGTATAAATATTAATTGTTAGTTATTAATTGAGTTTAAGTTAGCTATAAAGATGTATAAACAATTTAAAGATAAATCATATTGGTTTTGGTCTATAACTGCTTTATTAGCTCAAGTAAAGATTAAAAAGAGAAAGTATTTACAATTACTAGGTTAATCAATTAGATACGCAGCAGGAGAAGGCCAAAAGTTTACCACTTATGTTAGCGGAAAGATATTTTAATAAGGCTATTGAAGATAAATTAGTTACAGAATTCCAAGGTAACAATTGATATGAAAGTTGTGTTAAAAATTGGTTAGAATTTCTGTTAGGCTACCAAATCTATAAATTATTAGACAATTACGAAAAACTTTTTGAAATTGTACAAGCTTGTTTAGATTTAGAAAAGAAAATGCCCCAATTTATGTTTATCAAGTTAGAAGCTATGCTTAAAGTTGGAAAGCTTACTGAAGTAATCGAGATATGTCAGAACAATTTAGTAAATGACAAGTATATTAATTTTTGTAGCTTTATTTACTTATTTTATATAAAGAGATAGCTGGAATTTTTATAAACCTTACCTTGATGCTATTGAACAGTTGAAGAAAAATAAGTAATTCACTATTGATTCTAATAATAGTTATATAAAATAGTAATCAATGCCTTGATGAAACAGTAAAATCTGCACTTGCATTCATAGACAAACTGGTTAGTGAGCTTAAAATCCAGGTTCGAGGCCCTCATCTATTTCGTATTTACCTCATGCAGCTATTAAATCGTATCAACTCTATTCAATCACAAAATTAATTTTACTTTAGGTGATTTGGTTAAAGCGTTAACTACTTATAGTGATTTGTTCTTTACTAAATCCTGCTGTTTTGAAGACTTGCAACCAATATTGATAAAATTGCCAAAGGATAGTCCGGAAAGACGAGATTTACAAAATTATATTACAGCTAATCTAGATTTAACTAAAAGTGTTACCTTAAGCAAAGTAAATTGCTTTTAAAATTATACAAAACTAATATGGGTCGCAGGATAATGTCGTGAATACGTTGGCTACGTTAGTTAACTTGTATAAAATTGATATGCTTCTTTTTTATGATTACCAAGCACCATCAGAAGATACCGATATCATTCGTAATTTAATTACAAGTTACTTGGATGCTTTACCTTTTGGAGACGAACTTAAAGCCACTGACAGGCAATATGGGGATGATTTACTACTCATGGCGGTACATCGTCTTTTACCCAAATATGATTTAGATCAATTAGTACTTGTAGCTACTTTACTCGAGCTTGGACTTTCAAATTCTCCCAAGAATTTTCACTTCAAATTTCTCCTAGTTCGAATCTACCAGCTTCTAGGAGATTATACAACAAGTTTAACAGTATATGCTGGGCTTGATATAAAATACACACAGCTTGATTCACTGAGGTAAAGTAACTACAAGTAAAGCCAGCTAAGCTAATTGATTGCAGTTATGTAGCGTTGGATGCTGGACTTACTTCATCTCAATTCAAGCCTGCTTATGACCTAGCTTTAAAATCTCGATCTATTTACTACGACAATAGAAGAGATACTCCGGTTATGATCCATTTAGCTTACAATAAAGGTTCTTACGATGCTGTTGTCGACTTTGTCAAATTCTATCGCCGATTGGAAAATTCACTGCAATTTAAACTTGGTGACTTAGGTCTTATGCGTGGTGAACTGATGTCAACAGTGCAGTCAACCACACGTTTTAGAAATCAAATCACTACTACGCCATTTACGGGGTTGCTTAATATGGGTAAAAAATATGTTGCAACGCTTAAAATTAACCTTTTTAGGCAACATGGCCGATAATAGAGATTTTCAGGTATTGGTCGACTTTACTGATGATAAAAGTGAAAATGTGGAACAGTTGACCACTATTTTCCCAAAAAGAGATCACTATTTTGTTCAGGCTATGGGGCTAGCTTTAAACGGTCAGCAGCAGCTGCTAAGCGCCAGTCCAAACTTTGAAAAACTTAAGATTTTTTCCACTGATCTGGCTAATTTGCTAGCAAATACCGAAGTAAATTAGTTTTGACCGTACTATAATTAACTTATAATCTTAGATTAAGAGCTTAGATAGCGTTGAACGACAAACTTTAAATCTTACTTTAGTTTTAATGAGAATCGGGCTGGCTTTAGGAAAGGGGGGTAGGCTGCAGTTATAACTATTTATTTACCATTTTTTTATTTAGACGATGTAGATTTAGATGAACAATTATCTAACTTCAAAGTAGTTGCTCAAGGTATTTATTGTTATATACTTTAATATTGATTATCTACTTAGCTTTAATTGAAAACTTCCCTAACGCATCAAATAATATGCCCTTAGGCAGAGTTACCCATAAGCTTGTTACAATTATTGAAGTATAAAATTGCTTTAATTACTACTAACTTTTTAGGTTGCTAAAATGATCGAACATTTTGTCTTTGTCACCGGACAGAAGCCTTCACCAATCAAGCTTACTAACCAGCCGCCAAAGATTAATAAAGTAATTTTGAACAATCGATTTATTTGTCTAATTTATTTATTAGGTTAGAGTTTGTCTGGATACACACTTTGTTAAACCATTCCAATCTAAACTTTTACAAGCAGTTAAAATCTGGCAAGCCAGTTTGAAGCCAAATCCCAGTTTCAAAGCCGTTAGTAACCATACCCTTCTCAAAAATGTTGAGAAGTCAATCAAGGTACTGATACTATGTTAGCTATTACTAACATTTTAATTTATAGGTTGGTTTGATCAGTAATGTTACAAATAATATAGCTAAAGGATGGAGAGCAACGCATACTTCCATCAAAAGTTTAATAAAATAATAAGAATTAGACAAAAATTAGAATAAAGTAAATAAGACTATATCTTTAGCTAGATCTGCATTCTTCAATTATGTACAAATATATATACCTTTAAATTATGAAATGTAGTATATAGTTGTATATTTGTATTTAAAATTTAGTCAATATTTTTAAGTAATACAAGCATATAGACTACTTTTCAAATTTTACTACAATCAGCCATTTCACATTAAAATATTTTGTTAGTTATCTGTAAGAATCAAAAGGTAAATAAAAATATTAGATTCCATATCTAAAGCTATTTAATATTTAAAGAATTCCATATTCATAAAATCTTCTTTGTAAGAATTTGAGTTTTTTATTCCAAAATTAGAAGAAATTTCAATTAAAAGTATATTAGAGGAGTTAAAAATTAACACTTTAGCTGATTTAAATTTTAAAAAATATTTTTAGTATACTTTACTTTTATATACTGTAATATATTACTACTAATAAATATTTTATTTTATTTTTATATACTAATATTATAATAATTAGATTTTTAAAATATATTATCTAATAAGTTAACTATATTAGAAAACTAATAGTTATAAATCTCTTATATTTTAAAAGAATAGTATATTAGTTATAATATTTAAATAAAGTATAATATAAAGAAGATTGTTTAGTATATATATATTAAAGTAAATAATAGCTAATAGTTTTAAAATAGTTAGTATTTTTTACTATTATTAGTGACTTTAAAGTTTAATTTAGTAGAAAAAAATTAAAAAGTTTTAAAAACTACTTGAGTTTTTAAATAAAATTAATATATATATATATTTTAAATATAAAGTATAAATAGCTAAAATTTTAAAGATTGCATATATATATAAAATTATAAAATTATAATTTTTTTTAGTAAATTTAACTAAAACTATTTTAATTTTATTAAAAACTTAGCAATATTATTTTAATATTTTGCTTTTTTTTAGTTTTACTATTATACTTTTTATTTACTTTAAAATTTTAAATTTATTTAACTTTTTAATATAATAAGTATAAATAATAATTACTTATTTTATTTTAAAATTAAATAGTTTTATTATATTATATTATAATTTACAAATATATATTAATAATAGTTTTATTATTTTAATTATAATATTTTTATATAAGTTTATTAAATAAAAATTATTAAATATTTTTAATATTTTTTTTAGCTTTAATTTTTTTTAAATATCTTTATATTATTAGTAATGTATATAATACTAGTAAAATAAATATTATATTTAATAAATTTAAAAAATGTATAAAGATAAAACTTTATTTAAATATAAAAATAGCAAATAATTTTATATAATTAACTTTAACTTTTCTTATTTTTTATTTTTTTTAAAAACTTTTTTATATATAAAAAGCTTAATAAAATTTTAAAAAATTAATAAAATTAGGTTTTATCAAAAAAATTAATTTTATTTATTAATTTTTATATATATATAATTTTAAACCTTTTAGTATATTTTAATAAAAGTTATATAAAAAATAACTATTTTAAAAAGTAAACTAGCTATATAATAACTAGTATTTTTATTAGTATTATATTTTTTTACTTAAGTAGTAAAAGTTATTTAATATAATTTTATAAATAATTAATTTTTTTTCTACTAAATAGAAAAATATATAATATAATTTTAGTAAACATTTTTTTAATATTTTTAATTAAATTAATATATAATTTAAAAGTAGTTTTTTACTATATAAAAAGCTAAAATATAGCTTTAATATTAGTTAAAAAGCTTAATTTTAGTTTTTCAATATAATTTTTAATTATAATAATAATATAAAGAATACTTTACTAAATAGTAGAAAATTATATATTTTTTATATTACTAAAATATAGTTTTAATAGTTGAATTTATTACTACTAAATTTATATAAGTTATAATAAGCTATAAAGTTAATATTTATAGCTTTAAACTAAAAATATTTATACTTTTTATTAGACTAATATATAAAATCTTTAATTTTGCAACTATATTATAAAAACTTAAATAATTTTATTTAAATAATAAGTATATTTTTTAAGTATCTTTTTTTTAATTTTTTTTTAATTTAAAGGCTATATTTTATTATTATAATAATATTTTTTATACTATTTTAGTAATATATTATAGTTTAAAAGCTATACTTTTAAACTTTATAAATCTTAAAAATAGCTTAATTTTATAAATATTTAAAAGTATTTTCTACTTTATAAAATATATAAATTAAAAGTATCTATATATATAATATATTTATTTTTTATATTTACTTATTATTTAAATTATATTTAAATATTAAAAGTTAAATACTTAATATTTAAAGCTTTATTTTAAGTAACTTTAGCTATAAAGCTAAAAATATAACTATATTATATAAATAAAATAATTATTTAATATATATTTAATATTTATAGCTTATAGCTATAAATATAAACTTTTTATAATTTTTAACTTATTTTTATACTATTATACTTATATAGTAAGTATAATATAAGCTACTTTTATTTATTTATTTTAAGCTAATAAAATTAGTATATATTTTTAATTTTTAAAAGCAACTATTCATTTATATATATATATAACTTAGAATATTATTATAATATCAAAAAAATTAATAAAATAATAACCAAATTTTAGCTAAAATTAAAATTAAAAACTTTACTACTTAATTAAATTAAACATTATTTTAAAGTAAATATTAAATTTTATAAGTTATAATAATATTATTATAAATATATATTATTATTATTTATTAATATATAAGAATTTATTAATATTAATACTTTACTTTTTTTTAAAAATTATATAAAAAATCTTATACTAGCTTTAAATAACAATATTAAAAAATATATTAATAAAATATTATATTAATTTCAACTTTAATTTTTTTTTTAAATTTTTATAAATTATTCTATTTATTTATTATTATTTTATATTTTTTACTAATTTAATTTAAAATTTTAATATTATTCTAAAAAGTAAAAATTAAAAATTTTAATAAAAACTTTAAAATAAATAAATAAATAAATACTTAATATAATTGCTCTAATTACATAAATTTTCAAAAAACATTATTTTATATTTTTTTCTTTTTTTTAAAGCTATTATTATTAGTTTTAGTAAATCTACTTTTTTTACTAATGTTTTTAATGTAAATAAAATGTTTAAAAAATAATACTAGTTATAGTAATAGTTAAAAAATAAATATTTTATTTTTTTAATATTTTAATATTTTTTACTAAATTTTTTAGAAAGATCTTTTTTATTTAATAAGCTATTTTTACTTTAGCTAGTATTTTAGCTTTAATATAGTTTTTTATTAATAATAAATTTTTTTTATTACATTTTATTTTTATTTTTTATTTTTTTTATTTAAAAAAGTAAAGTATTTAAAAGTTTAAGCTATTAAAATATATTTAATTATTATAATAAAAAAGTTATAAAAATTGAATTAAAATTGGTTTTATTTACTTATATATATTAAATTTTTTA
Organism: Capillidium rhysosporum; assembly: GCA_037055185.1. Classification (NCBI taxonomy): domain Eukaryota; kingdom Fungi; phylum Entomophthoromycota; class Entomophthoromycetes; order Entomophthorales; family Capillidiaceae; genus Capillidium; species Capillidium rhysosporum. Next base: position 16,209 of record JAWQFY010000139.1, read on the forward strand.
TTAAACTTTTTTATTAAATAATTTTTATAAATTTTTAAAATGCTTAACTTAAAATTTTTATTTCTAAGTTTAACTTATATACTTAAAATTAAATATATAAGCTATTAGTATAAATAATATAGTTTATTATAAAATAAATAAGTATTTATATTTATAATTATATAAATATATAAGTACTACTTTATTGTTTTATATATTTAATAAGTAAATAAATAAGAAATATAATAATTTACTTAATTTTAACTAAACTATGCTAACTTATCAGCTATTATTCCTGTTTTCAATACATAATATTTTATAAATCCTTTTCCATTTATCTTAGCAAAGAAATTAGGTGGCTCTATTTAACTTTATTTTTTGTATTGTTAATTTTTATTAGGTATTTAATTTAAATTTAAAAGTTTTACAAGAATATCTTAGATTAAAGTTAAGTGTAAATACATAGTTGCATTTTATACAGACTAATTAAGCTTTTGTTGCTTATATCAAATAAAAAGTAAAAACTATCTGTTATTCAGATTTAATAACTCAAATTTGATAAAAATTAAATCAAAAAATCAAACATCTGTATATTTTATTTTCATGTAGTCTTAAAATAGCTAAAGAAAGTATTTAAAATTCAGACTATAACTTTTTTGTTAGTTAACAACAGCTCATCAATCCCTTAAGGTAATTGAAGTTGATTACAATCAAGTAAAGACGTTTTAAGTTAAAGTTTATATCTAGTTTGATTTAATAATTGTAGCTTTTTTGAGATAATAGAGTAGCTTTATAGTAATTAGTTTTAAGGGTGCTGTAGAAGATATAATTGGTATAGATACACAAAAGGCATTCCTATTTATAAAAAATAGATAACCTAAATCAGCTAACAAACCTACCTCAAATATAGCGAATTTATAGATTGTATGGCAAGCTATCATTCTTCTTAAAGTACCCAGGTTCATAGGAAATTTGATGTGTTCGTGGTAATCAAAAGCCTCATCTTTACCTACCGGCTCGACGAAGTAAAGTTTGGCATCTAATTAGCTCATCTTGTTAAAGAAAGTTCTTAGGTTCTGGGTATGGAGGAAAATCACGTTCTCGGAGAGTTGGTATCGGATACGGTCCTTCCTTAATTTGATAGTTTACCGTATATTTACTTGTTCTAGATAGGGGCAGGTAAATTTCAGCATCTTGAAGGAAGTTAGTTTCAATAAATATTGTTAAAGGTTATACAGTAGGTAGCAATCTTTTCTTTACCCGCCTGTATCAAATTGGAAGTTTCAGTCCAAGGTTAAAGATAAAGGTGTAGTACTTGAAGTTTAAACTGTACTTTAATTTGAGGTGTAGTCTACGTATGAAAGGAGCAAACTTATAGAATTACTTTTAAGATTTCAGTACTTATACGTTTCGTACATGTAGTTAGTTTCTTTATGTACTTTGTTACTAGATATCGGTTTGAACGGTTTGGTGTAGACTTTGCCGGGGATGGTTATACCCGTGGTGAACGAGAGCTGCCTTCGAAAGTGGATTGGTTGGACTTGGTTAAAAAATATTTAACAGCTAGTAGCAAATTTAAAAGTGGTATCCACTGACTCCTTGTGCTTCACTTTTAAGTTTTCTTTATTCATATTCCTCGATTTGAGCACTTTTGAAACTTCTTCCATTGGCAATGATATCTTGTAGTATTTCTAATAAAACTGGTTAATCTAGAAAAATGAAAAAAAATGGTTATGGGAATGTGTTTGTGACAGTATGCCCTCATAGTCAAACATTCTGGGGTCAGATTACATTTTACTGCAGGATGGCGTTGAATTTACGAGTTACATGGAAGGCGGTAACACGGTTTTTGTTGGCACAGTAGATACAAGCACCCTTCTTCCGCTTATAGGTGTAACACTGTGCTTTCCAGAGGATTCTAAAGATCTTATTCAAACTTTCCACCGGTTCCATGTACACTAGGTTACCGAAGTTAACTTTGAGGTTCCAGAATGTATAGGTGATGTGGGTCTATGAAATACATGCTATCTAATTGAACACACCACCTCCGTTGAGGCAGAAAATTCAATCCTAATTGATTTTACGCTTTGTTGCTTACGGTTTCAAGTTAGGACGGGATGTGTAGGAGAAAGTGTACATTTTCTATACAACCACTGGCCTCCAGGAATGTACATGGCACCGTAGCTATTTTAAAAATTAGTTTAAATTAAGCCAAAGAATACCTTTATGAACAGCTAAATCACACCAATTACAAAAAGCAACTATATTATTGCTCTCATAATCGGTCTCTCTACAAATTGCATAAGGCTTATCCGGATTCGACTGTTAAATAAAGATAGCTGCTCTAAAAGGTTCTCTTCTAGACTAAAAATTTAGAATTTAGTGAGAAATGAAGTAATACGTGCTCGAATAATTTCTTTTCCAAAAAATCAAATATAAACTCGAAGAGGTTAAGAATATCATCAAGATCATCCAGTGACATGTTATTGTTAATTAATTACAATCATCCTTTATTTAAAGTTAAGATTAGCTAAAAAATAACAAAATTATTACCTCTAAGACAAAGATCGAATTCGATACTGAATCTAATATCTGGAAGTAGTTATAAGAAGTTACTCAAAAGCTTTGTATTAAATAGTTACCAGAAGCCTCAAGTAAAGTCCAATTGGTCTTAAGTAAGGCGTAGAATAGTAAAATTTATAATTCATTGGATCAGGTATACCTAATACGTCATAAAAGTCATACGTTTGAAACGAAAAGTCGAGAAAGTTATTGGTTAAAGTAAGATTCTTTCTTAAAACATTGGATTTCATATGAAGCACTGAGTCTTCACTATTATTCTCGATATTTTTGATGCCATTCCTCTCTTTAACTTTTATTTCAAGTTCATCTAAGTCAACTTTAACCAGAACAGTTCCATTTAAATTTTCATCATCTCTATTTTGGAAACTGATTTTCATAGACTAGAAATCAATTTCGCTGAATTTTATCTCACGTATTTTCTTATATGGAGTATACTTTTTAGCTTTAAATCTAACTACTTCATTCTCCTTAATTTCATCTTTTAGTGAACTGTCGACTATGCTGAAATTTGTATTGTTTTTGTATCTTTCTTATTTATCGAAGTTTTAAAATTTTCAATTCCCTAGTTCGCATCAGCTTTCATTTTATCATACTAAATTTTTGCTCAAATATCATATTGATTTTCATACATTTCTTCAAATATCTTTAAACCTGTGACAAATAGTAAATTAAATAGAATTCCTTTAAATTGAATCAATTATTGGATAAATTGAAGCTATTGATTGAAATTTTCATCATTTATTCTAAAAGTAAAAAAAATTGCTCGAACTTTATTCAGGCTCAAATCAATATCTACCATAAACTCAACTTATCATCTTGGAAAATAGATTATAGATTTCAACATAACCAACTTCATATAAGTTAATATTAAATTATAAAGATGAGTTTAAGTTTAAATTTAGCACGTCGTTTCCCTCTTTTCACTTTACCAACATTAAGGATCCCTTCAGTTATAGGTTGGTTGATTACCGACCATCTACTAAAAGCGGTACCCAAAAAGAAGACTTCTTATGCTAAGAAACGTATGCGTAGTAGTGGTAAATCTTTAAAGAATTTGAACAACATTACCCCCTGCTTCAGCTGTGGTCAGCCAAAACTGATGCATCACTTATGTAAATCATGTTACCAAGGTTTTAGAAAGGATGCAAAGCAGCTAACGGCCGAGTAAATCATACTTTTTATTTACATTTAGTGTAATTTTTAAATTTCATTTTTTTAATACATACTTAAAGATGTTTAATAATATCGATGTTAGATTAAGCCATATAGTTTTTTAAAATCTATAAATCAAAGTTCTATAAAAATTACTATTTAAATATTTCGATGATTTTAACAGTAAAATAAGCAAAATTGCCTATTTTTGTAATTTAAAAAACTAAATTTATACTTTGAGAAGTGTTATAATATTCTGCTATCTACTTTCAAATACTATAGTCGAATTTGTACTATATCTATTTAAATTCGTATTGACAAACATATTATTTGGAAAGGAAATAAAACATGCATATATTTAATAAATATCTTCTAGTAGATCCATTCTCTTTTAAAAAAGATGTATATTAGTCGCTAAAAGTAATGCTAAACTTATGCTCGCTATTAATGAGACCAGCCTAACAGATGTCCATCTAACATTTGAGGCTCCAGTAAACCTCTAAAAGCAACTTTCATTTCATCCTGACCATCTGCATCTTTTGACCAAATTAGATGCCACCTAGCCCCATAACCCAACTTATGCCGTATTTCAAAAGTCAGCGTTTCGTTCTATTGCTTGATGTTAAAAAAAATCTCGACTATGAAATTAAATTTGTTTACCGGTAAATAATGTAAATTAATCCAACCGATATCCTCCATAATTTTTACCAACATATCATTAGCTAAATCATTTTTGCTAGGTTCACCTAGTTAATAAAACTATTTAAAAAAATATCAATGCAGCATATTTCTTACTTCCAGAGCACATGGCCCAGAAATAGTGGGATTTATCTCGATGACAATGTTTGGTCAATGCTCTTGCACCAACCGTTAACTGGCTAATTTTCAAAGCCTTGGGTGTCTTAGGTGGGTCGATTGTATTAAGGGCATTGAAGGTTAAGAGGCAAGTGTCGAGACATGGCGGTAAAACTAACTTCGCATTATAATTTAACTTACGCAGTATACTACCCTCAGTTTCGAAATACCCAAACAGTAGATTAAAATCAGCAGGTACTAAAGTGCTAACCAAAGGCTTTAGAAACTTAAGTAATAAGCTATTACCTGAAGAACTTATAAAATAAAAACTTTTTTATCGTATTTGTATTTGAAATTCGATAGTTTGCTAACTCTTCAATAAACTGCGACTGCTCTTTTAAAAGTTTATCTTCCAACCCCTTTATTCTGAAAAGTAAATAAAAGCTATAATAATAAAGTACCTTTCTAAGCCTTTAGGCTCGGACATCAGTTGATTTTCTACTGGTAATTTCAAATATGTTGGAAAAGTAGGTATAGGCATCTGTATTAGACAGTAAAGGTTATTTGCTAAAATTTTGTAAAAGGGCCTCCGAGCTAATCCAAAATACCAACTACCATCAAGTTCTTTAGTTTTTAGCTTTATTTTTAGTCGAAGATCCTCATAATAAGACATATTAACTTTGGCAGTCTCCTACAAAAAGTAAATCTCCATCTAATAAAATATATAACTACCATAATGGGAGGTTCTTCTTTCAGTAACTCTTTATACCAACTTTTATTTAGAATTGGTTGTGCCGTATCATCATTAACAAAGCTTAGTAACGTTTGTTGTAACAGATGCTGGAACTGTACTAAGTTGTCATTAAATCTATCCTCCATATTATCACAGATAGAATCTTCCTATACCGTTTATTGATTCTGCTAGTATTATAATAATTATTTCTAAAATTAAATGTTCAACTAATAACTGTTGTTTATATTCTTTCCAAGTCGCTACACAAAAAGTCGACTTTGTTTTCGCTTGCTGCTTTTCAAATACTCCACACTTGGCCTCCAAATTAAACTAAATACATTCAAAAAAACCTGTTTTTATTCGAGTTGAAAGTAATAGATATTAGTGGTGCTGGATTTTTTTTCGAAATCTAAATAATTTTCCGCTTTATCAGAATTGACTAAAAATTAGTCAAAATTATGTATAAACTATCCAATAATAAATCTTAGCGCAGCGAGAAAACTACCAATTAAAATTTTCGCTTGCAGTTTTACTAAACCCCAAAAAATTCGATATCTTGCGAAAAATAACTTTTAAATAATTATAAACATGGAAGAGAGAAGTGTCCAACTTAGTAATTTACCATTAGAGATACTAGAAATCGTAATAACAGTTTCGCAAAACCCCAATATTTTTTCAATTAACAAACTATTCTATCGCATTGGAAAATCTTTACAAATTCAGTACCGATTCCTATTATTGAAATATGATTTCGACCCAATTCAAGTTTTGAGATTTGCTCCGAATTGGACATTTTATAACATGAAATTCTTAGAATATAGTGAATCTAAAGCCATTAGGTATATTCAAGAAAAATCTATTTTAGAAGAAGCCTCTAATGTTCAAATACCTGACAACAAAAATGAAAATAAATTTCAAAAAAACAGTCAAGTAAATTTTAAAAAAATAGCTTATAAATCCACCAGGCAGGATACGAACTACCCTATAATGTGTCCTGAAATTATTTTAAAATATTATGACACACAATATTTTCCTGACCATTTACTTTGTTACGATAAAGAATTTAAAAATTTAGAGCTAATAGATGCATTATTAAATCGCAATTTCAAGTTAGGAGATCCAGGTAATAAACTATTAATTAATGCTTGTAAGGAAGAAAATATGGTAATTGTAGAGTTTTTACTAACTCGCGGTGTCAATCCAGATTTTGATGAATCTTTACCTTTAAAGATTGCTTGTCGTAAAGGATTTTTACCACTTACAAAATTGTTAGTTTCCTTTAATGCTCACCTTGATAAAATAGCTATTAAGTTTGCAGTTAAAAGTGGACATAAATCGATTTATAATTTTTTATTTAGTAAAGGTGCAACTCCTGACTTAAAAACTGTCAATATTCTTTTAAATAAATAAACTAACGCTATATTTTAATGATTTTAATATATAGTTTTTTGTTTTTATATAGCTTATTATATTAATAAATTGATTTAATTAATATAGTAGAGTGTGTTTGGTAAAGAAATTTATTAGATTCTAACTTAAAAAATATAGCATAAGCAAACTATAGTTAAATTCACAATTCAATAATTTACTCATTTTAGATTTTTTGAATTAAAATCAAAATTGATCTTTGCTGAATATAGCCTTAGAATACTTACTGTTTGAATTATGAGATAATCTAAATGAACTACTCTTTTTGTATTATAACTTCTTTCTAGGCTCATTATATATTTGTGAAATCATATTACATCTGAAATTAGTAAATGATCCTATTAATAGTGTAATTACTTCCAAGTACAGATAAGGGAAAAATGCAAGATAACTAAAATTAATAAACAGTGGTAATATAACTTAGTACTATATTAATATATACTATAAAGTTTTCTAAAACTAAATAAAGTTTAAAAAATTAAATATAATTATTTTTTTATAAATTTATCAATTAAACAAAATGTTATTAACATTTTAACCTTAGCTAGTTTTAAAATATTTTGACAGAAAAAAATTATAAAAGTAGATAATTATATTTAAAAAAATTTAAAGGTATAGCTAAAATAAAAGATAATTATAGTTTATTAAAAGTTTATTAGTATTAAATATTTAATATATTTAAAAATATTATAGCACTATTAATATTAAAACTATAGCTATTAAATTTTAATTAAAGTGATTTTTTTTTATATTTAGATATTTATTTTATTTTTAAAAACTAATGTACTATATTTATTACTAGATTATTTTTTATTTTATTAAAAGTTTTTATTATTTTTGTTTTCTTTTTATACTATTATATTAACTTTATAATAATTAAAAAAATATAATAATACCAACTTTTATTATAAATAGTAAAATAACTAAATATAAATTAAATAAAAAGTTTTAAAAAAAAATTAAGAAAATTATAACTAAAATTAAATATATATATATATTAAGCTTATTAAAAATATATTAAATATTATAAAAATAAGCTTATTTTTACTTGATAAATATTAAATATAGTATTACTATTATTATTACTACTATTTAGCTATTTTTTATTTATTTTTTAACTTACTTTTTTTAGATTTAATTTAGCTTTTATAATAAAACTAAGCTATTAAAAAAGTTATCATTATTAATAACTTTTATATTATAATTGAATATACTATTAGTATTATATTTAAAAAGTAGTTAGTTTATTAAATTATTTTTTTTTTTAGTTTTTAAAGCTTATTTTATTATATAAAAAGGTTTATAATATAGTTTAAGGCAGCTATTATTAAAAAATATATTTTTTATTACTATTTAATAGTAGTTTTATATTTAAACTTATTATAATAATATTATACTTTAATTAAATTGAAATTGAGTTTAATAGTTTTATATAATATTAAAATATAGATATAATTATACTAATTATTAAAACTTTTTAATAATTATTAAAATAATAAAATGTATAAGTTTTAACTATATTACTAAAATATAGTATATTTATTATAGCAAATATACTTAAATAAATATAAATATAAAATTAAAGCATTATTTAAGTTATATAACTATTATGCAAAATAACTAATAACTTTAAAATATAACTAATATTATAACTAAAAATAGTAATATTTTATTTATTTTAGTTTTTTAAATTAAAGTTTAACTAGTAAGCTTTAGGCTTAAAAACTTATATTTTTTAAGCTTACTTTTAGTTAAAATTAATTAATAATAAATATAATAAAACTTTTTATAATATAATATAAATTTTATTTATAATCTAGATTTATACTTATTTTAATAATTATACTTTAATATTTATTTTATTTTTATTCTTTAAAAAAATATATAGCTAATACTTTTTATATAGTAGTTAGTATATAATTGTAAATATATATAAAAAATAAAAATAATAGCTATAAAAAAGTAAAGTATTATTATTTTAAAATTTAAAATTTAAATAAAAAATAAAGATAATAGCTATAAAAAATTAAAGTATTATTATTTTAAAATTTAAAATTAAATATTATATTAATATTTTTATTTTTATTTTTAAAAATAGCTTAAAAATAACTTTAAATAATAAAATTAGTACTATTTATAGTTAATAATCATATTATTAAAGTAAAAATCATTATTAAGTAAATGTAAAAATTATATACTATTTTAAGCTTATTTTAAATAAATAGTATATTTTTACTATAATAATATTTATATTTTAAATAAAGTTATATTTATAAAAATAAAATAATAAATTTATTATATAAATAGGGTTAGCTTTTTAAACTATTTAAAGTAATATAGTAAAAAGGTAAGTAGTATTTATTAATAGATTGAAAAGTAATTAAAATTTTAAAATTTTAAATTTAAAACTCATTAAGATTTAAGTATATAAAAACTATAATATTTGTATTATTAAAAACTTACTAATAATTTTTGAAAAATATTTAAAAATAATAATATATTTATAAAAAACTTTTGTTAATCTATAAAAATTTTAAGCCATACTATTTAAAACAGTTATAAATAAAAATAAAAAGATTTATTAAGTATAGAAAATTGTATTTTAGGTGTATATATATATTTGGTTAAAAATAACTAAGATTAATTGTTTTATTAGTAGCTAAATTTATCAAATTTATTAGTACTACTTGTTCAGTGCAACACTTTAAAGAAAAATATATTGCTTTTAATATATACATAATATTAAATAAAGTTTAAATCTACCTACATTATTATAAATTCTATTTATATAGTAATTATTATTTTTATTATTATAATTAATTTAAATAAAACTTAAATTATGTAATTTGCTTTTTTTTAAAGTTAGTTGACTTTTTAAATTCAACAGTAGATATAAAATGAAAATTTTATAGTAAAAATAGGAAGTATTCTATTTAAAAATGTTTTAAATTTGATTTTAAAATAGGTGAACGTTTTAAATTTAAATATAAAAAAATGTAAAAAAAAATTTAATAATGAGAAACATAAAATCATCGAAAATTAAAATAATTAAAATAATACTTTTAACTTTTATAATTTTTAATAAAGTTACTTTAAAAAATATCTAATTTAGTATTTTATTTAAAGTGTCAAATAAATTACTCATCTAAAACTAGTTTAATTCTTATTATTTCAATGGAACAGCTACTTAAATCTGTAAGTAATCTCGATCACGTTCCTTATATATTCAATTTATTAAGCTAATGTAATGTAATAAATCATATATTTTAATTTTGGCGAATCGCTTCTTTTAAAAGCATCAACTTTCGCTTATAACAGATTTGTTAAACTTTATAAAGGGATAAGTTGGACAGCGTTTTAAGCTTTGGTACGATTCTGTTAAAACAGTAACGAACTCCTATTTAGTTTTAAATATAGCTTCTGATTCTAATCATTCAAATTTCGAATATTTTGTATATCACATATTTAACAAAACTGAACCTTTAATTATTTTACTAATCTTAAATCTAACAACACTAATAAATTTCTAGAACATAATCGTATTGAGGATAAGGTAACCTTTCAATATATAGTTCAAAACGAAATTTATTATCGGATAATATTGCTTGGTATAAATACTTTTGCAGATCATGTTTTGTTAAATTAACCGATTCCTGTAAATTAGAACCGTTCCAATAAAGGTTGGAATTGCTAACTTTAAAACTCCGAAAACCTGCAAACCACTTAATAAATATGTTTATGAAAGTATTTGAATTTAAAAAACACCTTTCATTTCAAATAAAAGTTGTACTCCTTTACTGCATTGAATCGATGCGTTTATTGGTAGATTGAGACTGGAACCGTATTAATTACCCAAATTAAGAAATAAGGCGGGTTTACTAAACAGGCTAACTCAGATTAGGATTTAAATTAAATAAAATGTAAGTGGGTAGCAACATAAACAAGGCTAGAAAGGTTAAACAGTGTTGAGAAAACTCATCACTTCGTTTTTTACATTGAAACAATCTTAAATTTAACAGACGATGAACGATAAATTGAAGTTGACGACGACCCTATTTTTAGGCCTTATAAGTTCGGTATTAGGTAGTTCGCGAGTACCATCCATGTACGGAGGGAAATGTGCGATTGTGATGGACAGCTTATATTTTTTAGGCGGACAAATAAATACCGATCCAGCTAACACTACTAAGTTAGAACTTAACCGTAACGTTTATAAACTCGATTTAGTTAAAGATACTCAAGTGAATCAGTTTAACGAAGCGGATTGGCAAACTATTGAAGGAGTTAGTAACGCACCGGAAGCTTTATTCCCAGCAGTGGTTGCTGAATCGGACAGTTCACCCAACATATTTATGTTCGGTGGTCAAACTACCAAATTTGAGGATGCGTTCCAAACGTTCGATACATCATCTAGCAAGTGGTTAGACACTTCTAGTATCAACAAGATCTACCCACCGATCCGGTTATCCAACAATCAGACTGCGATATATAGCTTCTTTCATTCCACTTTCTTGAGGGCTGGTGGTGGTGATTACATTCACTTCGGTGGTATGGTTTACAAGAACGATAAATCTAGTTCGGAAGCAAGGGCATCAATAGGGGTTTATAACTCTAATAAGAAAGCTTGGTCATGGCCCCAGAACTCAGGTACGCGCGTTTACTCGCACATAGCTTGTATTTACCAAAGTACCATGTACGTGATAGGTGGTTTAAGCTTCGAAACGTTGAAACCATTCCCAATGGAAACTATTATGACTTACGATATACCTAGAGCTCGATGGACAAATCAAACTGCAAAAGGTGACATACCTTCAGATAGAGTAGGTGCTTCCAGTGTAATGGTTGATAACCTACTGTATATGGTCGGTGGTAGTGATGATTTCAATTTCAAAGGGTACCCTGGTAACGAATTAAACATCTTAGACCTTAAAACGTTAACTTGGACCAAAAAGGAGATACTCGATTTTAAACCTACTTATTTGGGTTGTTTAGCTTACTACAAAGGAAATTTAATTTACTCTTTCGGTTACCATGGTGGGTACTCTTCATCAACTCAGTTTATTGACGTAGCTAATTTCAAAGTAGTAAATAAATTAGTCGATGGTAAACCAGCTGCAAAAGATGTCGATATTGAAAAGAAAGATGCCACGAAAGACGGTGATACCAAAGATAAATCTAATGACAATTTACCAGCTATAATCGGTGGATCAGTTGGTGGTGCTTTAGGGTTAGTAGCTATAATAGTAGCCATAATATTTTGGAGGAGACGTAACAACAAAGGTATGGATGAAGCTAAGTCCTTTAATGACGCTAACCTACCTTACTCACCACAACCAGCTTACTCTCCACCTGAAATGTTGAAAGGTAACGTTTGGTCAGATGGTAACTTTGCTAATATGCAATCCGATAACGAAGTAAGTTTCTCGCTCAATACAGCTACTCAGATGCCCGATTTCGATAATACTTTGATGCATTCTACCGCATCCGATACTACTAAAGCTAACCGGTGGAACTAACTTGTACTTATTATCCACTTAGCTCCGTTTTCTTACCGCATGTTTATAAAATAATTAATTGAATTACAGGCTTATTTTTAACTAACTTTTTGTACAGATACATTAACTATTTTTACCGAACTAAAATGAATAGTCCAACGCTCTTTTACTAAAATAATAATAAATGGTTTTCTGCCACTATTAGTTTAAAGTTATTGAATTGAATATTTCTTTTTAAATTTAACTGTTTGTTGTAGCTGAGTTATATGCTAACTTATTCGGTATTAACGTTTAATTTGATTGGTTACATTCCAATTCGAAACGGATTATAGAATAACTTCAGTTTTTAATATACTGTTATAAAAGTTATCTAATTTTTAAAAAGTATTAACTAAAAGCTACCAATTTTTAATCTATTAATAAATGGAGGTTACTAAGCTTTATAAAGGTTATAATAATTTAGATCGTTAATTGTATACTATAAAAATCAACTATTTTGAAAAGTATATTTAAAATTTAAGCTAAATAAAATGTTATTTTTCATCTTTTTAAAATTTAAAATTTATGTAAATTATTACTTATTACTTTTAGTATACAAGTTAACAAAAAAATCTTAATAAAGGCTGTTAACATAAATTTATTATTTACTTATATTTAATTTACTATTTATTTTGTATAATATTTATAAAATATTTACTATATTTAGTTTATAAGTTAAAGATCTATAATTAAATAAATACTTATTATTTTCTTTATGTAAATTTAAGATTTTGCTAATTTGAAAGAAAAATTATAAATTTAAATTTGATTTTTTAATTAATAATTTATTATACTTTTATTTCTGTTTTAATTATTTTTTGTTTTTTTATTATAATAATAATAATATTATTATTATTATTATCAAAGTTTTATCTATTAAATAAAAAATTAGCTGCTTTTAAAAATAGCTAACTTTAATCTTAAAAATTAAATTTTATAATATTAAAATAGTATATATATATTATTTTTTAAATTAAAAAATATTTATAATAAAAACATTTGAAAATAAATAAAATTTTAATATTATAACTTTTTTACTATATAAAAATATATTAATTTATTTGCATTTTAATATTTTTTTATTTATAGGCAATTTTTAAAAATACTTAAATTATAAACTATTAGTAATAGCATTTTAAAAGAATTATATAGCTATTTATAAGTTTTTTTTAATTTTTTTAGTATAATTTTTTTTATATAAAGCTTAAATATACTTAATATATTATTTATAAATTAAAAAAATATTTTTAAAACTATATTTTAAAAATTAGTTTTAAAATTAGCAAATTAGTATAAATTATTTTAAGTTTTATAATTAATATTTATAGCTTATAGCTATAAAAATTTATAATAGTAATTAGATAAATATATACTTTTATAGCAAAGTTATAATAAATTAATTTGCTAAACTTATATTTATTTATATAATAATGCTATATAAATTTAGTTATTGTTATTTAAATAAATAGCATTATATTTATATATTTTTTTAATAAAAATCTTTAACTTTAAAGTAAAGTTTTAAAGTTAATCTTTTCAAAAACTATTTTAATAATTTTTTATATTACTAAAACTTTAATTTAATATTTTGCTAAGCTTGTAATTTGTTTAATTATATTTATATTTAAAAATGTTTAAATAAAACTTATATTTTTTTTAAAGTTTTAATAATAGTAATAGCTAAAATAAGATAAGTATTAACTAGTTTAAGAAATATAGTAAATAATTTAGCAGTATTAAATAATAAAATAATTAAATAATACTAAAAATAAAAGAAAATAACTTTAAAAGCTAAATAAATAATTTAGTAAATAAGTTAAATAATTTAGTATAAGTTTATTAGCAAATTTTAATAATTAAAAAAGTAAAGTATTAGTATATAAAAAATTAAATAATAAGTTATAAATTTTAAATAAATATTATAATTTAAAAAATTACTATATTTTTAATAAAAATTATTATCTACTTAAAAATATAGTAATATTATATTTATATAATAATAAATATTTGTAATATTTCATCACTTAACAGCTTTATAAGTTACTAGTTTAATAATTATTCTTATTATTTTTTACCTTCTTTTTCCAAGCTTATTTGATTTTTATTATTTTTTCTTTTTAATTTTAAATAACAAAATTATACAATTTTATCTTAATAATTTTACATAACAAATTAATAATTTAATTAAAATTTGGAATATAAAGATATTTTTTATTCTATTATTCTTACTTAAAAACTTATAAGTTCAATTTTAAAAAATAAGTCTAGTATAGCTACTAGCACTAATTAATAAAAAACTTTATTTTATCAATATATAACAAATCACAACTACTAACAACTTAATCTACTATAAAATTATTTTAAATTGTATTAAATTGTATACAAAGTTACCTTTACTATATAATAGTAAAATATTTATATTTATTTTTTATTTTTATATTATATTATTTTTCTATTTTGTTAGAAATATAAAGATTGTTCAAAATTGCAAATACTTTTATCTTTTTTTACAAATTCTATATATAAAATTTAGTTATCTCTTTATATTTATTAGTTTGTAGTCCTTATAACTATTACTACTTATAACTTGGACTACTTATAAATATATATTAATTTTACTATTAAATTACTGCTAATTTTGCTTATCTATATTATTTACTAAGCATTTATGTTTGTTGCTACTATAATTAATAATAAAGTCAATTTTACTTTATTGCTATCTACTAACTTTTTTATATAAATGCTTATATTTGCTACAATTTCTGCATTATAGTATTTTATACTATATAATATAAATATTGCTACTAGTATTATACTAAAAACTAAATATTATAATACTAATAAAAAAAATAAAAAAATAAAAAGTAATTTAGTATAGTAATATATAAAAATATAGCTAGCTTAATATTATTTTAAATAAAGTGAATTTTAAGTATTTAATTTAAATATTATCTTTAAAAATTATTATTATAATATATAGTACTACTATTAATTTTTAGAATTTTTAAAGCTAAATTATATAAATTTTATTAACATTTTAACTAATATAGCTAAAAAGTTATTTTATTAGTTTTTAAACTAAATTTAAATTAACTAAAATATAAATTAAATAAAATTTATCAATATAATAATTCTAATTATATATTTATATAATCATTTAAAAAGGAAAATATTAGACTTTTACTACAATATTAACTTATATTCTATTATAATAATAATGGTTAAGTTTTATAGTTAAAATTAATGTATCAAGCTAATTATATAATAAATATTTTAATTAGTTTATTTATATTATATACATTATATTTTAAAATTTTATTTTAAATATATACTAAAAATAAAGTTATTATATAAGTAATTTTTAATCTAAATAAAATAATTAAATAAGTAAAAAATATTATACTTAGTTTTACTATTTAAATAATAATATTTAAGCATATAAACTAAATAAAATAATATATATATAATCAATTTATTAAAAATTAGCTTAAAAAAGATATTAACTAATTTACCTTTAAAAATTTAAATGTTTATAGTTTTCAAACTTTTTATACTTTACTTATTATGTTTAAAATAAAACTTACCAGCTATTACAAACTTTTAACATTTCAAACCAAACTATTAATATATTATATAGCAACAGCTTCAATATAAAATTTCATTATTTAGTTAATCTTTAATTTTAAAATATGTATTAGCTTAAAAATAACAGCAGTTATAACTATAAATTTATTTAGCTTACCATTCTAATTTAAACTGTATCACAATATTACAAATGTAATTAATTATTAAGCCATATCTTTTCCATATCCGTTTAACAACATTTTCTAAACTATGTAACACTAATCTGTTCTAAAGCATATTAAAAATATTTATTGCGCTCAACATAACCTCAAAAAAATTACCTTAAACTCATATTTATCCCCCCTCAATATCTTAATCTTCAACTAGTCTCTGAATCGAGCTCTTCCAAAAATATAGGTTCATTTCCATAGTTTCCCACTTCACTCTGCCTATGCACTATGGAAGCTTGAGGTGAGATGCGGGGAGTCTGCCGGGGTGTGGGAGTGTTGGAGGTAGAGGAACGGTCGGGTGAGTTGTCATTATAGTTATCATCAGCAAGACTCTCCTCCTCGTTGTCGCTATCATTGTCATTATCCCCACTACGGTTAGTACGATGCAGTCTAGATCTATTGAGTTTGTTAGGACGACGGAGTCGAGTTGGGTCCAGTTCCTGCTGTATAAGTAGTCGTAATTCCTCTGTCGAGGTGAAGGCGGGAATGATAGTACAGTTATCCATACTCTCGTCGTACTCCGAATCGGAGCTGACTTCGCGTAAGTTGCGGGTACTTCTTCGGCTGTGTCTAGCGGACGATCTATTGTGTGAGTTACTAGGCCGCGGTAACGTTTGGGGAAGGCTAGAAGGTGGTTGCGGTGAGGTGTGGAACGAGTTGGATCGGTCTCGAGACTGGGTACCCGGTTCAACTACCACTGGTTCGTAGGTCAGTAGAGTGGTGGGGGAGAGTTGAGCAGGTTGAATGAGAGTAGTGGGCAGCAGGTTGTAATTTGACGTACTACCAGCAACCACAGGTAGTTGTACCTTACGATTTGAGTTGGTGGGCAAGGTAGGAGTAGTTAACGAGTGACTACGTGGCCTATAGTTCGCATCCTCCGGGTTCAAGCTCAGCCTACGTGTAGGAACCTGTCGTAAGCGATTGGTACTAGCCCTAGTGGAGCTGCACTTACTGCGTGGCGTAGCTACTAAGGGGGAGGAGGTAGTTAACCAGTTGGTGGAATCGATGACTTCACCATATACCTCTTCAGTGGTGGTCTCGGATATTGCAGAACCAGAAATCAGCGGGTTGGGCTTACCATTGGAGTCCATGGATTCCGGTTCCAATTGCGGTTTGGAAGCGGAGGTGTAAGTTGTAGGCTCTTGTTGGTTGGCTTGAAGCTGCTTAAGTTGCGCTTCAAGGTGCTTAATGTACTGAGATTGGTCACGGGCTTTCTGTTTGTAGGATAATGGTCGTAAACCAGCAATCAACTCTAACTGCCCATCCGCACCATTAATATACCCTTTACTAGTCTATAAATTATAATAGTTGAATTAGAATAAGTGTTAATTTCGTAAAATTTACCAATACGTCTACTTTACAGAACTGCTTGAAACCTTTCAGGTCAGCTTGTCGCAATTCGAAACAGAACTCACGGATCAACGACTCGTTGAGGTTGGGGTGATGCATCTCCACTCTAAAGTAGTATTTGGCCGGATTAAGGTCCCCACTCAGCAAATGTACCATGAGAGAGAGGTACCTACTGGAACTTTGACCGACTGGTTCTAAATATGTTAGCTTAGTCGTAAAATTCTCAGATAATAGACTTACCATTAGGGTATGCCTGTAAACACCAAGTTACGCCGTTGCTGGTAACTGGTAGCGACTGGAAGGGTTTATCGGCGGTACACGTATTTACGACACTCTCAATGAAGTTAGGTACTCGGAAGCGAAAGCGGTGGTAGTCGGGTAAGAAATCTTTCTCGAAGGTCATATCTACAGCTCCATTATCTCCCGAGTTGTGCACGATAACCTGCTCTACTTGTTTTAAGATATTGATGACAGCACCGTCACTCTGTAGAACTTCCACTCGAGACCGTGACGCTAAAATAGCTTCCAGTTTGGTGACGGTAGCTAACAAGTACTTTTCCTGTTTTTCCAAAATAGCGCGTTGGCCTAATCAAATTGTATTTTAATATATTTAACAGTAAAATTTTAAGTACCAAAAAGGGTGGCGTGTTTTTCCCTAAGTTGTAGTTCTAAGTTGGTACGGTAGCGGTTGATCAATCCCACCAACTCTCTATCCGACTAACAAAAACAACATAAATAAAACGGTGTAAAAGTAATTTTTACCTCCTGTTTAGCTAAAGTGCAGTTCTGAACCTTTCTATCTACCTCTTTGATCTTCCTAGTGAACTTGGTCATGCGTTTCCTCAAAGAATCCAAATAGCTTTTTAAACCGTCCACCCTCTGGTTATAAATATTTTCCAGATGTTCAAATTGATGATCTCTATGCTATTAAATTTAAAATAAATGTTAGACCGCAATTCTAAAGCTTAAAAAATCAGTACTTTGTTGTCAATCATACCACAGTCAGAACAGATTGGGATCTGACAGGTATGGCAATAGTAAGCCATTTTAGTTTTATGTTGTGGGCACTGGTCCACTTTCTCATCTAACTCACGGTTTTCGTTAATAGTTAAAACGGCTCGTAGGTGCTACAAAAAGAAGCCAAAAAAATACGTTTAACGGTTAAGCCTTAAAACAAATATACACCTCTTGTAGGTCGTCTAAAAATCTACATGGGATAAGTTGACTCTGGTCAATATTAGCTCTACAGTGTGGACATTCTTCTTTACGTTCCTTTAACCATTTCTAAAAATAGCACACAAAAAATAAAAGTTAAAAAAAAAATTTTAAAAAGGTATACCTACTTTTATACAAGGTTCACAACATAATTTTGAACATTTTGGACATAGAGTAGGCTGCGACAAGTTTTGTAAACATATGTAGCATCTGAATACCTCATCAAATAATGAAAAGTTAGGTGACGTGGGTGATGGTATTGATAAATTTTCATTATTATAGTAGTTTAAATTGGATCGTAGAGCTTTAATTTTGTTCGAATAACTCATCTAAAAATTGATGCTTTTTATATCGGTTTTAGTATCTATTCTAAAAGATAGCCTTTCGTTAAATAAATGTGTAAATTTTCTTCTGTATTATTATTGAAAGTTTAAGTATATAGTTGTACTGCAATTTTAAAAAAATAATGAGTATCTTAATACTAATGCTCAGTAAGTAGTTTCGAGATGTATTATAAATAAAGTCGAAATTCGAAAGGTAAAAGTTCTAATTCTGATTCTAAAAATAGTTGGTAATGTATATCAGATATCGAACATGTATACAAATTAAGTTGAAAGTAGTAAATTAAACAAATAAATAAGTACGTTGTGTTTGATATACCAAAAAAGTTTATTTGTAAAAAAAACTAATTCTATGTTTATGCTTTAATTTTTATTCTATTTAGCTCCATTGCTCAGTTCTGTTACTGATTTCAGTTAAAAGTAGAGTAAATTTAGAAATTTTTAAAGAGTGACGACATATGGATTTTATATGATTTAAAGAGGTTTAGGTATTTACCAAAACAGACTGAATTCACTACAAATCAGATAAAGCATCACTGATCTCTATTAGCTGAAATAAATTTAGAGATAAATGTTATTTGTTGGAGCTTTAATTTTAATCAAAGATTATCTATATAAATTTAATAGTGTGGATGTCAATATATAAATTTAAATAACCAGCAAAAATACTATAAATTATTTTAGATTTAAGCAATGAACAGAACTTTTTGCTTCATATAAAGGACTTCGTGCATTGGTGGTATTATAGCTAAAAATGTAGCTTTTCAAGTCTTCTGAAATATAAAACAAACTTTTGAAAGGATAAAAATAAGTTCAAAAAGATTTTGAAGTCTAAAATTTTCGACTTAGATTCAAATTTAAAGTTTATCTATTTGATCTCAAAACTATATATACGAATTGTTATATTTTTACTTAAAAAACGAGATAAAATTAAGATAAATAGGCCGTTGCTCAATTTACTGTGTTTGTCACCAGTAGTAATAGTAGTAGTAGTAGTACTGTCGAAATATACTGTAGATATAGTTAAAATATATGGATGTTCGAAGCAAGTAAAAGAAACCAAATTCAACTTATTAAATAGATTGAACAAAAGTTAATTATAATAAAATATAATCAAAATTAAACTCAGATAGTAATAAGTTAAATAAGGATGCCTTGTTAATAGAAAAGTATTCTATAGAAATAGAAAATGAGTACAAAATTAGAAATGTAGTGATATTAAAATAAAAATGATAGCTAATAAATTAATTTATGATATTTAATTATCAGATCATATCAGTGATATATTGAAAGAACGTACTGTAGAATTTAAAGGTGATTTTATAGTATTTAAATCTACTAGTCAAAGAAGTCAACTAATACATATTATATACATTAAAGTTAATGACTATCACATCTGGTCATTATACCGGAAGGCCATTATTGGGTCAAAGGTGAAGATGGGTTTTACAGTAACGATAATAATTCATTCAGTCCGGTAACATTTCTATTTCAAAATACAGTTTTTTGTTAAGACACCACTAGCATTTGTACAGAGTAAGGCAGTTTGGATACTATACCCTTTCAACAGGTTCGATCCTGTACCTTCACCACCTCCCTTTATAAGAAATTATTACAATGCACACAAATTTAAAAATAATAAAGTTGAAATAAGAAAGTTTGTATAAATAATTATAAATTGTAATAAAAATAAAGATATATTTTTGTTTTTAGTTCTTCTTATTCTTAAGTTTTCCCTTCTGTTCATAAATCATAGTGGTAAACGGACTATTTCAACATCAGTTTTACAGAAAATATATAATAAAACTTACTTTTCAAAACTTTCGGCTATACGGTACACCAAATAAACGTGTAAAGTTAATAAAATACCAGCTAACCTACCGTACCTATATTCATAATTAATATAAATTTGCATTTAAAAATTTAGTTTACCATAAACCGGTACCTAAGAATATAAATGTAGAGCCTAGATACATAGGATTGTCAACAAAACTGAAAGGGAATCCAGTTACTCTGGAACTCATTAGTATACCGAAGTAATCGCCTAAATTTATATAAAAGCGTTCATTAATAACAATAAATAAATAAATAAACAAATTACCTAAGAAAGTACCAGTAATACCCAATCTATAAGTACTCGATAGTACCAATACCTGACCAAATAGTATTAAACCTACCCCAATAACCTGGACATAACTGTTGTTTAAAGCAGGAGTTATAGGTTGGTTCTCTAAGCATAATTTGTAGATATAATCACGTATCAAACCTAAACTGAAGATTGTACCGGCTAGGAAGTAACAACCGATTTTTGGACTTCCGAACACCGAAGTTAACGTTTTATTGTGATACTCGTTTCTAGCGACGATGTTCCAAAACAAAGGGTTGAAACTTATACTTGCCATCGATAGTATAAAATAAAAGTCGGTAACATTTACGTCTAAAATCGAACTCATCTTTTCTTCTATTTTGAGTGTAAATCTAGTTGTCTTCTAAAGTTGGTGGTAGCGTTAAGACGTTTTAGAACAAAAACCGAGTTTATTTCTTATGTGCTGATAAAGGTTTGATCCAGTTTCAAACAATTTTTTTGTCGACGTAGAATTTTAAAAAAGCTAAATGGCTTAGGTGGCGTTTAATAATAGCATAAATAGATCACGACTAATTTTCAAAAATCAGGTAACAGCGAACTTATCTTAAAGCTTATCCTCACTTATGCTACATCAAAATTCCAGTGATTTTTCTTAGTTTCCAGACAATAAAGGTCGATTCTCATTATATCCTTGTTATTCCACCAAACCAAGGGACATGCGGACAGGTATTAAAGCACTATTACATATACCTTTTTTGACGCAGATAAGCTCTTTGACTATATAACAAACCTCTAAACCACTCCCTATTCCAAATATCAGCTCCTACATCATTAGTTACCTATCTTATTGAAATTGAATCACACACTAAACAATATGTTATAATATGTATTTAAATTGATAAAAATTACCAGTACTATACTAAAAACATTAACTTTTTGTATATAAATACATCACAATTTATAGTTATACTAAGAAAAAAGTTTATATAAAATTTATAAATGAAAAGGAAATATCTAATTAAAAGCTTTGAAAAGTAATAGTAAATAGTATTTATTTTCATAAATTTTATTTAAATATATCAACTAAGTACTAAGATAAAAATAGGCTTTACTTTTTAAAAAGTATATTAAACTACTTTTACAGATTAATATATTAAAATATATAATATATTGTTTAGTAAATTTTTTAACCCTTTTTAGTATTTTTTTAGTTAATTTAAGTTTTTAATAACTATAATAACTATTATTAATTAACTGCATCTTACTTAATAGTTATAATTATTACTATTAATTTACTAGTTTTTTTGATACTTATAATTATAATTATTAATAATTAATTTTTTTTTAAATAATACTATTTATATCTTAGATAAATTTATAATTTTTTAAAATATAGCTAATAAATTTAAAAAAATTTCTTAAAAAACTTTAAATTAATATATATTTACAAATATAATCAGTGCTTACTAATTAAACTTTTTTAATAACTTTTAATAAAAAATAAATTTATTTATAAAAAATTCTAAATTAATATTAAATATTATTAATATTTTAAAAAATACTGTAAAATATTTATAAACTTATTAAATAAAATTTAAAATTAAAATAATTTATAAAATTTTACTTTAAAAATAAGCTTACTATTATTAATATAATTAAGAAAAATATAAATATAAAGATTATAATAAAATTTTAAATATAAATTTAGAATTTATTAAAATTTATAATTATAATATTAAAAAAATAAATATTATAATTTAATATAAAAATTTCTAATAAATTAATAAAGCTATATAATAATAATATACTAAATATATTTAATAAGTTAAAATTAAAATAAACAAAAAAATTAGTTATTATTACTAGTTATATTAAAATATTAAATAAATATTATATTTTTATTATAAAAATAATTAAATTACTTTATATAGTTATTTTTGCTATTATATACTTTAAAAAAATAATTAATATTTTTAAGTAGTTAATTTACTTATTTAATATTAATTTTATTAAAAATATTTAGACTTTTATTTATATATATATATTTAACTAATTTATATATTTAGATTAGTTTTAATTCTAATTAAAAATACTTAAACTTTTAGATATAACTCAAAAGTATACTAATAAAATAGTTTATAAAGTTTACAATATATATTTTTTAAGTAGTAGAAAAAAAAACTAATAAATTGTAAAGTTAAATAAAGTATACCTAATTTTATAAAGCTATATTTTATAAAAAATACTAGTAAAGCTAATATAAAAAAACTTTTTTTTATAATAAATATTTTCTATTTAAAAATATAAAAAAGTATATATATTATAGTATAAGCAATTTTAAAATTATTATTTACTTTTTAGATTTTTTTAATAACTTTTAGTAAAACTTACTAAGTATTATAAAATTTCAATATATATAAAACTAAATAAATTTCATTTATTTATTTAGTTATTACCTAATTTAATCAAATATATATATATTTATTAAATTTATAAAGTTAGAATTTGTTTGTAAGATTTTAGTAATTTTTTTATAATTTCTTTTCTAACATTATACTTTATTTCAGATTAATAGCCAAAATAATTATATTACAAATTTTTAGTTAATATAATTTACTCTTCTTAAAAACAATTAAACTTTTAAAATATCTTATAATACCCTATATATTACACTTTTAATTTTTAATAGTGTTCTATAGAAATTAAAATATAGTTTAAATTTAATTAGATATTAAATAATATTTTTCTATGTTCTTACTTGATGTAGATTTTATTTTCAGAAATATACACTTTGATAGTAATGTTATAATAAATAAGCTTTATATTTTATACAATTTATTAAGTTTATTACTTTTTTAATTTTCGAAAGAATCATTATTTAATAAGTTTTTAAAATAAATTATTATATATACAAATCAATTTTAATTTATTTTTTCAACAATTTTATTATTTGTATTTATATTAAAGTTAGAAAACTCTATCTTTTTCTATAGAAATTAAAATTATGTATTAAAAAAGCCCAGTATTAGATAAATTAGGGATAGGTTTCTAATAAAATATAATGTTGTTTAATATTCCTTATCTATTGATTTATAAGTAATTATATAACAATAATAATTGCCTACATTTTAATACCACGAATAAAAGTGTTATCGCAAATAATAAAATAAAGAAATAAAATTAACATCTATTTTTATACAATTACGATTGAGCTTACTTATAACTGATTTGTTAAGCTAAAATATATTTCAAAACAAATATGCTGTAAATGGTGAGGCTTTCAACATTTTGTTTATAATAAAGAAAATTTATTAACTTTAAAATAAAGTTTAGGTGCTAGATACATTTTATAAAGAATTTGCCTGGCTTCCTTTTAAAAATTAAAATTGATTGATGACCAAAAAGTGGGTAGATTTCAATATAGTCAGGTAATACGTTTATGAGCTCATTGCAATAGTTTAACCTTTGGTACAAATATATTACAAGGCAAAGATTGGAATATGGAATAGAAAGTTGTTGGGGGCTGGTAGGTAATCAGCTTTTTCTTACCAATTTAGTATACTTGCTCCTCGCCTCAACAACTTAATACAATCATTCGGAAAGGAAATGTGACCTTTAAACTTATGAAACTAACCAGTAACCTTAGCAGCTGATGTTCTTGGTATTCTGAATTAGGTATAACTGCATCAACTTTTATAATGCACCTTTTTAAGGTCCCAATCGGCATAGTATTTTGTAGCAAACTATTGGCTAGATTGTCTTTTGTATGGGGTTTGTAATTACCAACAAGTAATAGATGGATTCTTAGATTTTTGACTACAGCAATCCACAATAGTTTTTAGTAATTTACATAAATTTTAGTGTAAATAACTTTTGATTTTAAGCATGTCTATTCAATTCGAAGAATACCCAAGCAACAACAACATATACGAAATAAAAGCAACCGACCCGATCCAATTCCCTGTTGGCAGCAAGGGAATTGATGAAATACAGATGAGCACTGAGATACACGAGTTATCTTCGTTCAAAGAATCTACGATTACAGCTAGGACGAACGATTCCAACTTATACAATATAGTGGAAGAAACTATAACTGTCTCCGATTTCAGTGCTCCGGTAAGCACCAAACCGTACCTATTTAAATTCTACGCACGTGCTAGTAGAGGTACTATAAAGCGGGTATTTTACGAGATCACCGACGCCGACAAAAACCCAATGTATAAATTACAGTTCGGGCAGGGTAACGCAAGCTTCGAAGATCCTAATGGGGAGCTGGTGTTTGGGCAACTACAACTTAACGAGAACGCGTTCCCGTACCGTTATGATATAGGGTTGTTCCTATCGCACCAGTTCTACAACGACTTAAGCTTCTACCGATCAGGTGTCAACACCTACTGTATTCAGATGGAGTTTAAATCCAACCTGTTGCGATTCTACTGGGACGCGCATAAAAGTTTTTGGATATTAAGCTTTTTAGCCGATAAGAATCAAATCGGTTTGGATGCCCTTTTCCCAGTGGCAACCAACCCGTTTGTAAAGAAGAACCCACTGGCTAAATTTGAAATACCTAAACGAGCTACTAAGCTCGGTACACTACAGTTCAACCACGTTTTGGAAAATGATTTCATCGTCATTTTTACTATGACTATATCCTACATCCTTCACTACCACGGCAAGAAAAACTTCTTAGAGCTTTAGTCTCTTATTCCATACCCTTACGTTTCTACCTTTTTACGACACTATATTAATAGGTCGTTAATTTGTCTATTCTAATAAATTTAGCTAGCTTACAAAAACTCCATCAAATATTTTTAATGTTCTTGAATTTTAAAATTTGAAGCGAAATTCTAAAATTAAAACTTGTGACTTACTTTTCTTTGGAAACTTTGTTCTAGATCATAGATTATGTTTAGGCTTAAAATTGTGTACTATTTATTATAGAAATTAAGGTACAAAAATGGTTAGTAAAGTGAAACCAAATAAAAAGGATGTTCCAATTATAATTTATATAAAATTGTATTTCAGTTTCTTTTACAATATGTACTATTTTTTGTATCGTTTAGAGCAACAAAATTTCTTTATGTACCTTTTTCTTGTAATTGAAAGATTTTATTTGATATATAAAAAATTGGTATTATAGTTAATTGAATAAAATTTACATATCTAATTTTTTAAATTCTTTTTCTTATTTACTTATGAAAATTAAATTATAGCAACTTAACAGCTAGGACAAACTTATCACTAAAAGGAAATGAGCTGTTAGTAAAGATAAATAATTTATTTAAGATCTTTTATAGAATAAATAATCTATTTTATACTAATTATTAAATAGTTAATAAATTCAAACTATTAGTAAGTTATATTTAGTATCCTTATTATAGATATTATATAAATTTAGGTTTTTTTATTTTTAAAAAACTACAAAAACTAGATAAAAGCAGTATTTAAAATATAGTATAATTTAGTATCAAGTATATTTAATTAAAGTATATTTAAAATAAATTAAGTTAGAAGGTAAAATTTTAAATAATTAATATTTTTAAATAAAAGCTTTTTCTAATATATATATTTCTATTTTATAATTTTAGTATAATAAAGCTAAAAATTTTAAAAAATTTAATTATATAATTTTATTTTATTATAATTAGTAAAATTATATATATTTTTCTTATATTATATTTAGAAGATAAATACTATTCTATTTATTAAAAAATAAAATAAAATAAATTTAAATTTTACATTATTAGTATATGTTTTATAAATGTTTAAAGTTAAACTTTTGTTAATATTTAAGGTAAATATATTATTTTATAGTATATTATTTTCTTTAGTAGACTTTTTTTTAAAATTATAAATGACTTTTAGTAAAATTTAATAAAAATATAATAAAATAATACATTTTTATATTAAATATATATATTTAATTATATTTTTTTCTAATTCTTTTTATAAAAAGTAAAAGTAAAAATAAAAATAATAAGTTAAATATATTTATAAATAAAAGTTAAGTTTAATTTTAGTAATAGCTAAAAAATTTTTGAAATAAAATTTATTATTTTAAAAATACTAGAATAAATATTTTTTACTATACTAGAAAAAGCTACTATTAAGAAAAAAATAATTAAAAAATATAAAAATATATATTTACTTTTTATATATTAAAAAGCTAATAATAGTTAATATATTTTATTTTATGCTAAATTATTATTATTTTATAAATATAAAGTAAAATTTTATTAAATATTCATATGATATTTTATTACTTAGCAACTTTATAAGTTGCTAATTTAATGGCCATTTTTATCTTTTTTTTCTAAACTTATTTGATTTTCATCATTTTTTCTTCTATTTTTAAATAACAAAATTATATAAATTCATCTTAACAACTTTATATAACAAATTTTGACAATTTAATCAAAAATTTAAATAAAGAAATATTCTTTATTTTATTATTTTTACTTAAAAATTTTACAAGTTTAGCATTTAAAAATAAGTTTAGTATAGCCACCAGTATTAATTAATAAAAAGCTTTACCTTATTAATATATATTAAATTATGATAGCTAATAACTCAAATTTCTATAAAATTACTTCAAATATATTAAATTGCTCATAAAGCCAACATTACTATGCTATAATAAAACATTTTTATTTGTTTTTTATTTATTATTTATTTTTATTTTTCTGTTTTATTGAAAATATAGAAGCTATTCAAAATTTCAAATATCTTTATCTCTATTTACAAATTCTATATATTGAATCTATTTATCTTTTTACTACCAAATAGTTTGTAGTTTTTGCAGCTATTGCTACTTGTAACCTAAACTACTTATAAATGCATACTGATTTTATTACCAAAATTTTGCCAATCTTACTTATTTATATTACTTATTAAGCATTTATGTTTGTTGCTACTATAATCAATAATGAATTTAATTTTACTTTATTGCCATTTACTAACTTTTTTGTACAAATGCTTATATTTGCCACCACTTCTGCATTGTGGTATTTTATTTTGCACAATATAAATATTGCTACTAATATTATACCAAAAACTGAATATTATAATTTATATAGTAGCAATATATCATAAACTAAAAAAAAGGTTTATTTTTTTATTATATAATAAGTTTAAATAAATATATAACCTTTATAATATAACTATAAAATAAGATAAATATATATTAGCTTAATAAAAACTATAAATACTTATAGCTTATAGCTATAATTATTAACTATATAGCTAATTTTAACTTATATTAATTAAATAGCTTTAAAGTTAACTTTTAAACCTAAATTTTAAAAATATTTAATACTTAAAAAGTTTTAATTTAATATATAAAATTTTATACTTAATATATATAAAATATAGTTATAATACTAGCATTTTTTCTTTTAACTAGCTTAATTTTAATATAAACTATATATAATTAGATTTTAATATAATTAAAAATACTTATAAAATATTTAAAATAAGTTTATAAAAACTATACTATATTTATTCTTATATAGTAAAAAAAACTAATTGTTTATAAAATTATATTAAGTATATTTGGTTTTTATATAGTAAAAAATATACTAATAATAATTTTTTACTTGTTTTATAATTATTTTATAAAAAATTTAGTTTAAATTTATAATATTATTATAGTAATTAATTTTAAAAATTATAAGTGATAACTAAAAAATATATATTTTAAAACTTTTTTATTAATATTTAAATATATATTAAAGGATTTTTTTGCTATAAAGTTGTAAATACACTTTTAAAAATAATATTTACTTTTAAAAATTTTATTAAATATTTTTTTTCTAAATATACTAAATATTATTAGTTTTTTAATATATAAAGTGCAAATAAATATTTATATTTACTTTAAAAATTAAAGTTAATTACTTTTAAAAGTAATTAATTACTTATTTAATAACACTTATTTATATAGCTTATATAAAGTTTACTAACATAATATTTTTTACTTAATATTTTTAAAACCTTTAATATACTTAAACTTATTTAAATACTTATTTTTTTATAAAAAGTTATATTATAGTTTTTAAAAATTTGTATAGTTTACCTACTATTAATTTAATAGTATATTAGATTTATTTTATATGCTATTTTCTTAAAAAAATTATACTATATTAAAAATTATACTTTTTATTGTCACTACTTTATTTTAGCTAAGTTTACTTTACAATATTATTAAAGTATTTAAACTTACAAAATTAATAAATCTATAATAATATAAAATTTAAGTAGATTATGTAATCCAACTTTAGTTAAAAAGAAAAATAATATATATATATGTATCTATATTATAAGTATTAAAGAATCAAATATCTAAAATACTATTTTTATTATTTGAATACTAACAAAAATAGCTATTTAAAATATTTAATATATCTCATATAGTAAAGTATATTTTATATTGTATAATAGTTAGCTTTACCATTATTATTGAATATAGCCTTTCTTAGTAGGTATTTTATAAATTACAAATAAACAGATTCATATATTAAAGTGACAACTTATTAGTTTTATTTTGAAGTTAAAAATGGACTTGTATCGATGACATGACTGTTAGTTTTATAGAAATAAATACATTATCTAACTTGGAACAAAATTGTAAAAATTAGCACTTTTCAAAGCAATTTTAAAAAACCTTAATAAAATGGTGTCGAAAATGATTGGTTATTTTAGCTAGCTGAAGCAAAAATCTTTTAAAGATATCTAAATTATTAAAGTTCTTTTATGTTTTAAAAATTGATTGTGTAAAAGATGTCAAAACCATTATTTTCAACAAGTGGTTGGAAATTACCTACGAAGATAGTTGTAGATAAGAAAGATGAACCATCTAAACCAAATAACAAAGTAGGTGGTCAGAATAAAGGATTAAGTAGAGCTAACGATGGAAATAGAGGTGTAAAATCTACCCATGCTTCTAATATTACTGTTACTGAGCAAAAGAAGGATGAGAATAATGCTAAAAAAGGTAATAACAAAGGTAATAGGAATGAAGGCGCTAAGAAAACTAAATTCAATAAAAATGAAGCTGAAGGCAAGCCAAAGAAGAAAGGAAATAAACGAATGCATGAAGATAAAAAAGGTGAAAATGAAAATCAAGTTGAAACGAAGGATATTATGGAAGAAGATGGATTTCAAAAAGTAGTAAGACATAACAAGAAAAAAGTTAAAGATGGTTCAGCTAAGAAGCAGTTCAAGAAATCTGAAGATCATTCAAAACAAACTGAAGTTGAATTAAACCTTGAAATCCCAAATACTAATGTAATATATTTTTTTATTATTATCTAAAATTTTACTAGAACGAAACATCTCAAATTCCCAGTTCTAAACCTAAGAAAGAGAACAAGTTATCTGTAATGCAAGCCAAGATGGCCGAAAAACTTAAAGGTTCCAAATTCCGTATTTTGAATGAAGAATTGTACACCAACGATTCAACTCATTCTTTATC
This sequence comes from Capillidium rhysosporum, assembly GCA_037055185.1. Lineage (NCBI taxonomy): Eukaryota > Fungi > Entomophthoromycota > Entomophthoromycetes > Entomophthorales > Capillidiaceae > Capillidium > Capillidium rhysosporum. The sequence goes on from JAWQFY010000139.1 coordinate 46,671, forward strand.
TACTTTTAAAGAGAATCCTGAACTGTTCGATATTTATCATGAAGGTTTCCGTAGTCAAGTTAAAAGTTGGCCTACTAACCCAGTGGATGTATTCGTAAATTTAGTTAAATCCATGGATCTATCCAAGAAGAGGGTTGTAGATTTAGGCTGTGGAGATGCTCAACTATCTAAATCATTGGGACCTTCAGTTATGGTATTTTCGTTCGATTTAGTAGCTACTCAACCTGAAGTGATCGCATGTGATTGTACTAATTTACCTGTTGAGACCAAATCGGTCGACGTGGTTGTAATCAGTTTAGCATTAATGGCAACTAATTATTATGAGATGTTGAACGAATCTTCAAGAATCTTAAAAGTTGGTGGTGAACTGTACATCTCCGAAGTAAGTTCACGATTTGAAAAGTTGGACCCGTTCATTGAATTTGTAGAATCGTTAGGTTTTACTTTGAAGAAAAGGGAAGAAGACAATCCTTACTTTGTAATTATGATTTTCACTCGCTCCACCAAAAAATTCATAACCCCTAAGTTGAACGAAGGATTTAAACAGTGCTACAGTTACACTTTGAATTCTAACGATCTGATCCCTAAATCTCCTAAAGAGAATAGAGAGATATACGAGAAGGTTGTATTCCGGTATAGAAGTTCAATTGAAAAATGTGAAGCTGTCCACAACCTTTATAAGAAAAAAGGACTATCTGCACAAGCCCGTTACCGCTTTTCGGTAGAACCTCCAAAACTCAAAGCGTGTGCTTATAAACGTCGTTAATATTTTCAGAAATAAACTAATAGAATATGTTAAAATATATTTCCTTAGATTTTATACTATCTTCAAAATTTTTAATTTGTTTGAACAAAATTATGAGAAGGAAATAGTATAACATATTAAATTTTATTATCGTCCTTACATTTTTTTACAAAGTAATAGATTTACAAATAGTCTAAAAATTAACATTAAACAGATATAAATAGTTGGTTTACTTTATACGTTCAATATTCGTTAATAATGTTTATTATGTAAAAAAGTAGGTATAACTTGATATTTATTAATTTTGTATACAGTTTAAAAATAAACTAAGGAAAATTTTATCAAAAACGTAAGTTGGTTATAGTATAAAACTAAATTGTAAATTGAAGCGCGATTAAAGCAGCTAAACCGATAACACTTAAAGGTATAATTTTGCTCGCTCTCGATTCGTCAGCACCGTTTCTACTTGAATTCTTAGCTGAACTAGAACGTTTGACCGTTTGGATGATAGTAACGGTTGAAGAACCTACTACAACTTCTTTTGTTCCACTACTACCTTTAGAACTGGAATCTTCTTCAATTTCGGTGGGTTCGGATGGGTTTTCAATTTCTACGCTTCGAGTTGCTCCTTTGCTCTTACTCTTTTCTAAAGAAGTAGTTACTAGTTTAGTTTTTTGACTTGTAGGGGTTGAAATAGGGGAGGAATTACCTTGGCCCTGGCTTGAACCGATCGGATTTTTCTTGATATCGGTCCAATCGTACTGGCATTTTTGTCCCGATTCGTACTCGAAACAGTGGTAAACAGTTGCTGAAACTTTCTTCCAGCAGGGTGGGCAGTTGGAACTACATGTTACACCGGCCATACCACCCCTCAAACAAGTTAATTCACCGTTACCACTGTCCGGTAATCCGTTCAAATTGGATAGTAAAACTAAACTTATAACGGTTGTCTTCAAACTGAGTACCATCTTTCGATTTCGATTAATTTAAGTTGGAGTGTATATTACGTTGAAAATTTAACACAAATATGAAAAGGTCGCTATCTAACTACAACAATTTAAAGATAAGTAAAATACTACGCTATCTTAATACATCAACATAAAGGAACAAAAAATAAAACTTTTACTTAGCACAGTTTAAAAAGTTTACACCAAAAAACAATTTAAATGCCACTATCGACGGTTTCCGGTTCAGTTTAGATTAAAATTCAAAATTGGAAAATCTTTAAATCGAAAAACAACAAAGTATGATTTAAAATAAACAAATTCTATTAACGAAAAATAAACTAATTTATCGATTTAAAAGTAATTCTTTTAAGTTGTTTATAATTTAAACTTAACTATATTAACTTTTATAGTATTTAAGAAATAAGCTAATCTAGAAACTATTAAGTTTTTATAGATTCTAGAAGAATTTACCTGCCCTTTAACTTCCCTACTCCCCTTCTATCTAATACAAAAGTCTAGTTTAAGCGCTTCATATTTACGTAGTTTAGCTATTACAAACTTTTAAAATTTAAAAGTTATTATAAAATTTTGAATTAGCATCCAAAACTGGTAGCTATTCTGTCTCTTAGATCATTCTGAACTTGAACCAATAGATTTAGACCGATGAAGGTTAATCTATTAACTGATTCGATTTAAATTTAAATTTAAATTTTATCTACTACTTTAGTTAAAACTTTAAGCCACTTTATGGAGCCAACTTAAATTAAAAATTAAGCATAAATATGTTGACGATGCAACATCGTTATCTTTGGTACCATTTCATTTGTACTATTTTTAGTTCTCTTGCAGAATAGTAACTCTTACAAGGGGGAAAGAAGAAGCTAAAGGTGAAACAATAAGGTTTATTTATTTATTAAATAAGTTGATGGAACTTAAAAACGTTGATAACAAATAATTAGCAGTAATTGTAAGCTAATAAAAGGCGAAGTAAATTTAATTTTTATACTATGATACCAAAGGCCGTTTTTTTCCTTAATATAGATATTTTTTCCTTGTCTATATACTTCGCTTTTAATATCTATCGAATCACAAATTAAATGAAGAGGGTATGACTTAGGCAATTAAATTTATTGCGATATGTTAGTTTTTTAGTAACATATGTAAAATAGTAAAGATTTACAAATTGTATACCTTGTATCTGTATTTGTTATAAATTTAAAGCTTTAAAAGATTTTGTTGTAGTGTATTTATCCCATAGTAATGAAAAGTTATACTCACATATCAAAAAGAAATCCAGATTATTATAAGATATCAAATATGTAAATAGACAATGTTTAACTATCAATAGCAACCAAATCATTTTATCAAATTATATATATAATCAGAAAACTTTCATCAAATAAATTGATTTTTTCATCTACATAAGTCTAAAAAAGTACAAGGAAATAGAGAAAAAAGTAAGATTCCGCTTATATGAATCATTTAAAGTTAATTAAATTAACTGTTGAACAAGTGAACCAGTTGAAATTGGGTACTTGGTAGGAATTATATTAATCGATTCTAATAATAAAATAGTCAGCTCGGGGTATTTCAAAGAACTATTAAACAGCGCTTCTGCTGAAGAATGTGCTTTTTAAAGCTTAATAGAGATAAATATTATAATTTAGAAAGGCTAACACTATATACTACTATGAAGCCAAGTTCCAAACGGCTAAAGCGAAACTAGTTAAATAGAATATAATTTATATTTATATACAAAGAACGACGTAATAAGTATCTCTGAACCAGATAATTTCGTTAAATATAAGGATATCATAATTTAGGAGAATATCGAAGCTAATATTATTTAACTTAAAAAAATTGAAGAATGTAAAAACTCAAATCTTCATTTACTTATTGCATAACTAATGTATAAAATAATTTTATAAGGATGTGATATATAAAATTTATAAACATAGACTTACGCCAGTTTGTCTACTCATAATAAATTACTATCTTTTTTCAATAAGGAATTTCAGTATAAAAATAAATTGTTATATTACATTAAGCACAAATGTTACTTTCCTAATTTTAATAATTATTAATATAGATAGAATTTATACCTTTTTTATATAATTAAATATATGTAGTAGTGTACTAAGTGAAAAATAAAGTCATAACTTTAAAATCAAGATTTTAATTAAACAAGTATATGCAGTTACTATATAAATTACTACTTTTATTTTATTTTATTTTTCCTCTTTATTTTTTTTGATTTAAAAAATTGTTTTATATTTACATAAAAGTGACTTTCCAATGATATATAATTATACTATACTTTAAAAAAGTTTAAAAAGAATTAAATTTATAAAAATTATATAAGTAGATAGTTTTTTTTATTTTACAACTTCTAATTTTTATTATTTTCTTCTTTTTTTAAATAGTATTTAGATATTTATTCAATTATTTACAAATATAAACTAACTAAAAAAAGATGTTAAAATAGGTAATAATATTAAAAAAATAAAAAGGATAAAGATTTTCCTTTATTTTAAAAAAAGTTTATATAGCTATATTATTAAAGTAAGAATACCTAACTACATTTAAAAATTAAATAATAAAATTTCAATCTAATAAAATTAGCTAAAAATATAATAAAAAAAGTTATAAATTAAAAATTAAAAATTTAAAAAAACTTTATAAATTAAAAAATACAGTAGCAATTTTACATTTGCATAAATGTAAAACTCCTTTTCTATCACATTTTATAAAATAAAAATGAAGAAATAGAATTTTAAAAATCATTATCATAGTTTTACTATAATAATATAAGTATTATATTAAAATTTGATATTAATTAAGTCTAAATTGATTGTAATAAAGTAAAAAATAAACTGTCTAAAAAGGGATTTTACATTTGCACAAATAAAAACAATATTTTTCAGATTATTTTTAAATATAAAATATATAAAATATAAATTATTAAAATTAATACTTTAAATTATAGATATATATAACACCTAAATTTTAAAAATTCTATATAAAGTTAAAAGCTAAACTTTTTATTTATAACTTATTTCAAAATTGTGTAACTAAAACTTTAATAAGTTAAATAATATAATTATAATGTAAATTTGCAATTTTAAAATTACAATTTTATACTATAATTTAATTTATTTTTTGATAATAAATAATTTAAAATTAGTATATATCTAAAATTCTTAAAACTCAAAAATTCTAAATATATATAAAACTTGTAATTTATAATCAAATAAATAAGTTATTAATATAAATCATATAATTATACTATAGTTATATTATTTAACTTATTAAAGTTTTAGTTATATAATTTT
>JAWQFY010000140.1:0-51684 GCA_037055185.1 Capillidium rhysosporum
AAAGAAAAAAAATATATCTAAAAATTAGCTATTTTTAAAATTTAAATATATTAAAACATATTTAAAAAAAATAAAACTAAATAAGAAGGGCTATTTATTATAATAAAATAAATAATATATTAATATTTTATAATATATTTATTTTGCTAAAATAAAAAAATAATATTATAACTTTAAAAAGTTTAACTATAACTTAGCATTATTTTATTTATAATTTTAATTTATAGCTATTTATAAGTTTATTTATATAATTTTTATTATAAAGTATAAATGCTATTTTTTATACTAAATATACTTAATATATTTTTAAATTATTAGTATTTTACTACTTTATTACTATATTATATAATATAGATAAAATATAATTTTTATAAATTATTTTTAGTATAGCTATATATATATAGTATATTTTAAAGCTTTATTAAAGAATTTTTAAAAATAATAAACTTAAAATTTAGGCTATATATAGCTTTTATATAGTAAAGTTTAAATAAAAATAAAATATATTATAATTTATAATTGTATAATAGTAAAAAAGATAATAATTATATACAAAATATAAAATTATATATTAAAATAGCTTAATAAGTTTTTAAATATTTTTTTAAAAATTTAAAATAAAGCTACTTAAATAAAATAAATTTTTATAGTAATATTATAAAAATATTAATATTAAAATTATTTTATATAAATATTTAATTTAGATTTTTATATAGTAAAAGTAATTTTTTTAATATATTAAGTATTTTTTATACTTTTAAAGCTATAATTTAAAAATTAACTTTAAAACTATCTTATTATTATAAATTACAAAAAGTTATATAGTTAATATTTATAACTATAATTTATAAATATCTATAATTTTAATTATATTAGTATATATTTATCTTATTTTTATAATATTGCTATAAAAATTATATATATATAATAAGTTTATATAAATTTAAATATTATTATTTAAGTAGTTAGTATACTTTATATGTATTTTTTATATTGATATATATTATAAAATTATATACTATTATATTTTTTCATATATATTTAATTATAGTAAATAGATAATTAACTATTTTTAAAGTAGCTAATTTTTAATTTATATAATTAAATACTTTTAAATAACTAGTTTTAAAATTAAAAATTTATTTAAAAATAATATATAAAAATTAGCTAAAAATTAAAAATAAAATATTTTTTTATAAATATAAAATAAAAAACTTTTAATTAATTTTACTAAAATTTATTAATATTTAAAATATAAAATAATATATAAGCTATATAATATAATAAAATTAACTTTTTAAAAAATTATTATTTTATTATAATATTTTTTAATTAGTTTATAATAGCTAATTAAAATAATATATATATATATTTTATAAATTATAGTAGCTTATACTGCTTTTAAAAATAATATATATTTAAAAAAAAATTAGTATTAGTATATTTTTAAAAATAAGTAAAATTTTATAGTAAAAATTTAGTATATTAAAATTAATATACTATTAATACTTAAAAAAAATTTTTTAAAAAAATTTTAAAAATAAAATTATTAAGTAAAATAATAATAAAAGGCAATATAAAATAAAAATTACTATTAGTAAATATATATTAAAACTATATTATTATATAATACTACTATATTATTTATTAATATTAATAAAGTAAAAATATAATTTATAATTATTTTGAGTAATCTATACTGAATAAAATAAATCTTATATTTTAGAGTAAAGTTTATTTATAATAATTTTAACTATTTTTAATTTTTAATATATTTATAAAATATGTAAAATTTAGCTATAAAAACTAAAAAATAGTTTTTTATTTTAAAAAAATTATTTATATTTATAAATAGTAGTAAAGTTTTAATAAAAGTTTAAATTTTTAGTAAAAGATAAAATTTATTATAAAAATCTTAAAATAATAATTATAAATTAAAGATAATTTTAATTTTAATATTTAAATAATTTTTATAAATAAGTATTTTAAGTTTATTAATAATATCTAAAAAAAAACTATAAATTTATTTTAATATATAGCTATATTATATAATAATATAGTTTTTACAGTATATATAGCTAAAATTATTAAAAATATATTAAAAGTAGTAGTTAATATATTATATTAGTTTTATATATAATAAAAAATTATACTTAGTTTAAATCAACCTTATAAAAAATATAATTTATAAGTTTTACTAATAAGCTAAACTTAAAAGTTTATAAAATTATATTATTACTATATAAAAAATACTAATAGTTTAAAAATAAATAAACTTATAAATGTTTATATAGCTTATAATATACTATTATAAATTGTTATTTTAATAATATTATATTTAAATAAAATTATATAATTAAGTATTAAAATAATAATTTATAATTAAGAGCTATAGGTTATAATAGTTTTAATAAATATAAGATATATTATTCTTCTTATTAAAAAAGGCTTTTTTTAAATATTAATTATAGTAATATATATATTAAAAGTTTAAGCTATTAAAAAAAGTAGAACTTATTATATAGTAGTAAATATATTACTTAAACTTTTTATTAAAAGCTTTATACTTTATAAATATAAATATAAATACTATAACATATATATTAGTTTTTAGCTAAATTTATTTACTATATTTTATTTTACTTAATTTTTTAAAATTAGTTACTTTTAAAAGTAGCTACTTATATATATATTTATTTAAATACATTTAATAATAAAAAACAAATTATATAATAAGTATTTTAAATATATAAAAGATATATAAAAAACTAGTAAATTATATTGATGTAATAAAAAGCTATATTTTATAGTAATACTGACAAAGTTTTTTAAAAATGATTATAAAAGCTTACTATTTAAAGTCTAAAATAGAATATATTTTTATAGTAGTCATTTTACATTACTAAATGAAATGTTGTTAGGATATTATATTTAGCCTAATAAAAAGTTACTTTTGTAACTAATATAAATTAATATACTATATAGTATAAAGAGAATTATAGGTTACAAAATAAGAGGTTAGTTTACCTAGTTTAAAAGAACTGTTTGATATCTTTTTTAATAAAAGGATTTACCAATGTATATACTTACACTATATTTTTCATTTTAAATTTATTCTGCCTGAAAAAGGTTCTTTCTACCTCCAATTTTTTTTAAAATTCCAAATATTTTTTATTCCTAATAATTAAGTATACCCATAAAACAAAAAAAGTGATACCAAAAAAACTGAGTTATAGAAAACTTTTTGACATAATTTAATTAAAACTATGAGCTAACAGAGTACAAAAGAAGCTTCTTTCCTCCTAGTATAACTTTAATCAAAGTTAACCGGTGATGAAGAAAAAAACTCGGCCGGATCTTCTGGAGTTACATCTTTTGTATTCTTAGTCTAACAAAATATCAAATTAGCCCTAAAAAACTGTAAAACTTTACTTTTTTCTCAACTTCGTTTTCAGAACTAAAAGCTTGCTCCTCAACCTTGAAGGAGTAATCGTCATCGTTATCCTCTTCGCTATCTGAGATTCGCACACGAGAACGCTTCGCTTTCCGAGTTCTCAATTTAGGGCCTATTTCTTTTTTGCCTTTAGTACTTTCATTATTCTCCTCATCATCCTCATTGTCTTCTTGATTAATTGCCCAGTTTTTATCGTCATCTGGAGCTATATCATCATCATATTCAGAATCCATGTCCTTTTTATTCTTCCCTTTCTTGTTTCTATTTGATTTACGTTGCGTAGAGGTTGGGTTTTCAATTGAAGGGGGAGAATCATCCTCAATAACGGTATCAAATTTGTATTTTACAGGGGTTTTGATGCGTGTTGATCTTCGTGTGGTAGGGAACTCTTCTTCCTCCTTCTCTTCAATCAACTCCTTTACCCGATTGGACCTACGTAATCTAGATTTGAGCTGGGGTGTTACAGATGACACAAGTTTAGTTAATCTAAGCTTTTGTTGGTTTACTGGCCTATCCTCAACTTTAAAGTTGAGTTTAGGTTCAGTAGGTTTCTTGGCTTTGAGAGCGAGCTTGAATATGGGGGCTAATTTTCTTTCATTCTGGTCAACTTTCTCCCTAACCTTGGTATTATTTGATTTATGAGCTTCGTTGTCGGAATGGAGGCCGGAACTGATACTTTCCAACTCTTCACTTTCACTTTCACTTTCAGGCTTGGTAAGTTCGGTGACGTATTTGTATTTAGATTTAGGTATAACAACTTGGATGGTGGTGGACTTAGTAAACGGTTTGTAGTGATAATGGCAGTCCACATTAGAATCTACATGGTGTTCGCAGCGTCTTGTAAACCTATAGCCCAATGCCTGGGTGGTATCGGATTGTGATTCGAGGTAGTCACCCAGGAGCCCGTTGAGATATCCGACTACCGGGTGCAACCAGGTTGTGAACGCGACGACATCGGAAATATGATTTAACTCTGGTTCGTTGATAGCAGTTACAAGTTGCTTCTCAAAAGAAGAAGTTTTGATCCAGTTGCTCAATATAGAGGAATACCGGTGCAGATCGAAGGCGCCAATCGATACTCGGAACGGGTCGTAGTCTATGTTCTTGATAGCTAACAGCACTTGTTGCGCCACTTGAAACACCGAGTTGGCCAATTTCAGTCCTTCTAAATAATCTGACATCAAATCTACGCTTGTATCATAATTCTCTAATTGAGTGATGCTGAAGTTAGGCACCAACTTAGCAAAGGTATCGACCATCATAATCTTGAGACGTTTCATATATGGTTTGGTAGCTTCAAGTAGCTTGGTATCGATAGCTGCAATTGTATTGAGTTTCGATAAGTCATCTGTCTCAGTGATGGAGAACTGACCCAAATACTTTAGTAGGTTGGGATCATCCACTCTGGGTAGTTTCAGTAAATCTAACTTGGCGTTGATAAGTTCAACCATTTGCAGCGCAGTATCTGTAGTAGGATCATTCACAATTAAATCGCTAAGTTCTTTTCGATCAGCAATCCACAACGCGAAGGATGGGAAACATTCGTTGAAAAAGCTGGTGTTAGCGTTGAGGACCGCAAGCAAACTCTTTTCGCGTTCACCATTGGGGTTCAACCACTTCTTAAGTCGGGTAAGTAGAGCGGTACTGTCGATGTACAGATACTTTTCATTCTTGGGGAAGTTGGTATTACTTTCTGCGGTAGGTGCAATATTTTCGATTAGGATACATCCAGCCGAGGTTAGGAACCAATAGACATGGCCGTAACGGTCGTAGCCAAGCTTGTAGATGCTGGTGGTGTTACTAAACGAATAGATAAAGTTTGAGGGTTGGCTACGTGACTGGGAGTAAACAGGTTCGGCGAGACGCAGTTTAATGGAAGTCAACTTTTGCTCCATATGCTGATGTTGTTGAGTTAAACCGGATATCTGGTGGACTAGACCGTTAATTTGGTTGTCTACGTAACCGACGTTTGAGATGTTAGGTTGAATAAAGTGATTGTTAAATTGCATATTCGAGTTGATCGAGTTGTTTATAGCTGCGTTCTGTACCATTGTGATCCGGGTATGCTGTAATGAGGTTAACTGAGTACGCATTTCGAATATACGCTGGGTGAGTGAGATGCAGTTTTCTACGTAATAAGTATGCTCTTCTATCAGTTTACCACGTTTCTCTTGTAAGCTAGAGACATAGTTGTTAAACGACCGGTGATTTAATATCAACTCGACAACCGCATTCAGAACTTGGATACGTTGAACAGGGCTTATATTGAAAATGTTGAAAGTATCCATATTGTAGTTTAGTTCCATAAAAACTGGGCTTCGGTTGAGGTAAGATTTCGTAATGTTATTAAGTTGATCTAAAGGAACTATTCCAATCTCTTTTGTATTGAAGATCACGTACAGCAACCTAGAAAGTACCAAGTAATAGTAGGAGTGGAAGTAACCGAATGGAGCCTGAATCGAAAGCTCTAGAAGTTCAGAAGTGAACGGCCCTAAACCAGATCTACCATCCAAGAATTTGATAAGATCCAATACCTGATTAAACTCCAAATATTGGTTGATGTTGACTGGATTGGTTGAGTCCAGAAGGTATGATTCAAACTTTAAAAATCGAGGGAATTCTTGACTGGTATTCAAAACTTCAGCTGAAAGATCGTCAGGTAAAACAGGATACTAAAAGTTACAGAAATTGAATATTTTAAGTAATAGTTTAAATTTTACTTTGATTGGATTGTTTTGAAAAGTAGATGTAAAAGACTGCTGTATGTTTGAACCAGTAGCTGTGTTACTTTTATTCCATTTAAGTTTTTGGTAGTTAGAGTTGGCTTTAGATGGTGAAGCTTTGTTCGAATTGGATTTGATAGTTTTGAAAGTAGAATTTTTGTTCGAACCTTTCTTTTTTGATTCATTAAAAATAAATGATTCGTCTTGTTGAAATTTAAGGTTCCCAGGGAAAGCATCTTCTAGTAAGTTGCTTTGTAAAGCTTGATCTGAAGAATCAACTGCCACTGAATTTGCTTGCGTACTGCCAAAATCATCTACTATAACTTGAGGTACACTTATCTCATTAAAAAGAGGATCAAATTTTACAGGTATTTCTAATGGAAGTGTAGTAGCTATAACTTCAGGTGGTGGTGAAGGTGGTGGTGTGGGCTGCTTTAAAGGTATCTTCATCTGCATTTTGGCCAAACGACGTGCCCGAACTGAAGTAAATAGTCGGTTGTTGTTTAATTGGCTACTTAAAACTTGAACCGGTGTTGTTTCATTCTTAACTGGTTCATTAGATTTTACAACTTCAACTATTTATAAATAATTAAAAAAATGCTTTTTAAAAGTAAATACCTTTATCTAAAATATCAAAGTCCTTTTCTATAAACTGCTTTAAAAATATATTTAATAAAAAATGGTTTACCCGATACTACTTCTTTATTAGCAGTTTGTGATTCATTCACTTGGTCATCAACCGTTTTTGAATCTAGTTCTATTAAAATTAGAAAAGTAATAAGGAAATAATCTACCAGATTTCGTTTCAACGGCGGTATTTTGTGGGCTATCAACATCAATAGTAACAGCTGTTTTAAAAGTAAATTGTTATTTTAATTTCAATCATTTTAAAATTCTGCTACCTGATTTTGATTCGTTTTCATCATTTTTTTGTTCTTGAATGTTACCGTTAACAGCCTTTTGTTCTATTTCTAAAATTTAAATTAACTCTAATCTAAAAATCAATGACTAACCTTTCATCTCTACTTTAGTCAGTTTATTTTCTAAATTATTAGTTGTACTATCCATTTTTTACTTCACCACATCAACTTTGCTCAAAGAAAATTAAAAATTTTCAGTGATGTATTTAATTTTGGTAAAACTAAAAATTTGGTAATTTTTCTCGATCACTTCCGAATTGATTATTAGATTAAAAAAATCAAATATTAGGCAAAATTATCAATGTACTATATTTAAGTTCATATTTACACTTACGGATATACGCAGTTATTTACTATGTGCATTATATCGGAAAAATACCTAAATAAAATAGCTTTAAAAAAAATTTTCTATGAATATATATTGATCTGATGTTTTATAAGGTACTCAGCATTATTTATTATATAACTTTTAAAGGCATTCTATTTAGCTTAATTAGCTGTAAAAATATATAAATAAATACCTTCCTTTCTACATTATGAGCTGATTAAGCTCAAAACTTTTAACAGGAGTTAAAACATATGAATATTTATACTATTTATATAAAAATATTTTTTGACAAAAACATATCATTTTTAGTGAATTTATTATAAACATATTAAATTTATAAACGGATATAAAATAAAAGACTCTTGACTTAGTACTCGAAGTAATAAGTTTTAAATAATAGGGAAAGAGAAGTAAATATTTTAGCGAATTAAAATTTAGTTGTACATAAACTCAATTTCTATATAGCTAAATATAAAACCTTTTTAATAAATTAAAAGGTTAACTATAGTCTACGATCTATCGTCGGGAATAAGCCACAAATTTGATAAGGTACTTATATGCCATATTCGAAATCTACCCTCAATATAAAAATATTTTTAGGACTAAGCCCAGCGAATTACCCAAAAGAATTTGGGGTGCTTTAGCATTAAAATTTCCTTAGTAGTAAAATAATCCATTAAACCAATTAGAGTAAACTGAAAGCTTGTTAGTATTAAATTAGTGCCATTCCTTGTGAGCTTTTAAATTCAAAGAGAGTACTGACTAATATCCTCAATCTTTTGAACTCATCTAGCAGAGAACGGCATAATTAATTAATTTGAAGTCAGCGGTAAAGAAATCGAAAGAGGAAATGACATCGATAAATAAAGTTATGGAAGTTATAAACGACCCAAATTATACTAATTTAATAGGCGTAGGTCTATCAGTTACTGGTAACGTAAGTTAAGCAATTTTAATTTATTAATCGATATTTACAGTTTCTTCTTAATTATCTTAACTATGTTATAATAGATTCTTATATCTATTGCTTTGAACGTTCAAAAGTATGCACACAACCGTATTCAAGCTCGTATTAAAAGTGATGAAGAGGAGAGATTACTTCCCGAAGATGGTTCAAATATAGAGTTACAAAATTTATCGAAGAAACCAAAAAACAAAAATTACTTAAAGTCAAGATTTTGGTGGGTAGGATTTATTTTAATGTTTGTTGGTAAGCTTAGATTCAAACTATATGTTTTTCTAACAATCTTTTTTGTTAATAAATTTTTAGGTGAAATTGGCAATTTTTTAGGTAACTAATAATATTTATTTTTAAATGCTTATCCTTATTTAACCTTTTAACATTTAGCTTATGGTTTTGCTCCAGCTTCCGCTATAGCACCGTTAGGTACTGTAGGATTAGTTTCTAATGCAATTATTGCTCCTTTGCTACTTGGAGAACACTTTCGCAGACAAGATTTTTTGGGTATTATTTTAGCTATGGGTGGAGCGACTTCAGTAGTACTAACATCGAAAAATTCTGAATCTCAAGTATCTTTATATATAGACTTAATGTTTACATTTTTATTTAACTTAAGATACCTCCTGAAGATTTTTACAATTACTTTTTAAAAGCTAAAGTTTTAATCTACGTGGGAGTGTGCATTTCCTTAATGACCGCATTTATAAGTATATCAGATACCTATGGTAAAAAATTTGTTTTTATTGATTTGATGATCGTAGCTCTATTCGGTAACCTTATATTTAAACTTGAATTAACGATTTAGGTGGTTTTACTGTTTTGAGTACTAAAGCAGTTTCCTACTTACTCAGCACTACTAACGTAGAGATGTTCTTACATGGATTTACTTATTTGCTTTTATTTGTCTTGATATCGACAGCAGTTTTACAAATTAAATATTTAAATAAGGCACTCCAGAGATTCGACTCTACAGTGGTTATCCCAACACAGTTCGTACTATTTACATTAAGCGCAGTTATCGGTTCAGCTATTTTATATGACGACTTTGATACTTTTACAGCCGAGCAGTATGTCACCTTTACTCTAGGGTGTCTTTTAACGTTCACTGGTGTATTCTGTATTGCTTCTGGTAGAGAGGATGATTCGATAGATATTGAAAATTCTGACTCACATGCCCCATTCGTTACTAGATCTCGATCATCTTCTTCAGCTTCTTATCACAGTTATCTAGGAAATAGTTTAAATGAAGGGTTTCCAATTAGTAATTCTCGACCTACTTTTAACCGACAAATAACGACTGCCTCAGCTCAGCATTGTACTGGCCTATCTTCCTTAGGCTTATCTTATTCTTATGGTTCAGCCTACGAGATGGGTGATGAATCTCCTCTTGCTTAACAATTATAACCTTAATGTCACGTTTGCTATAAATATTAACCACTTTATTAAACTGTGTATTATATATTCTAATTTAATTACCAACTAAGTTAAAAATTCATTATTTCAACACCATTTCTTAATATACTCTTCAATATATGACTATTTAGTCATGTTTTTTGAGCAGCTGTTTACTATATTTAATACCTATGTTTTTAAACATCTATGGTTAAGCGTATAAAATTTAGTGGATACAACCATGGTGTACTTTTTGTATTTAACTATAGCTTTAATAAACGTCAATTCATATCTAAAAAATCATTAAAAAATGATATTTAAATACGATGTAATATGAAAACTTATTAGATATGATATCTTTTGCTTAAAAAATTAACCAATATATGTATATTAATTAAGACATAATAGATTCGTATTAAAAAGAAAATTAATAAATATAAGCGAAGAACTATTAAAACAAAATTTAATTTAAATCACCATAATGCTCTAATATTAAATTAAAATAAATACATTTTATTAAATCTTTTTCAATATAGTTCAGAATAATATAATATGGTAAATTTAATTTACAACCTGTAGAGACAAAATCTCGGTAACTAGCACCTTATACTATTGGTATTAAGACTAACAATAACCATTTCTTTTCCGGATTTTTAATTCCGCTGAAGATTATTACATGCATGCATAAAAAATTCTAATGTTTTGGCTGAAAATACCTCATTATCCTTCATCTCTTCTAATACAACCTCATTATTTTTCATTTCACTTATTCTACAATCGATAGTATTGGCCTTAATTGGTACAGCATCAAAACTTTTTATTTCAACAGGAGTAAATTCTATATTATTAACTTGAATTGGTACAATTTCATTAGTTTTAATTTCGACCGGTATACAATTGATAGTATTAGGCTCTATTGGCACCGCTTCACTACTGCTCGCTTTAACTGGTGTACATAGAATATTAATGACTTCATTAGAATTAGGTTTATTATTATTTCCTTCCATCCGTTTAAATTTATCCTTTTTTTCTTTTATAACTGTTAGTTTTTTATCAATTTTAAATGGTATAGTTTCATCCATCTCTTTAGTTTCTGCATCTCTAATTTCCCTCTTTTTTGGTCGACCTAACTTCTTAATCTTATATTCTTTAATTTCTCCGTTTTGTATCTCGTTATACCTACGAATTGCTTCTTGTGCTGTCTTTGATCCAACTCCGGCGGCTTCTGCAAGTATTAGTCGAGCATTAGGAACTTGTCTTTTTGTAAATATATACTTGGTCTTTAAAAAGTGGTGGACATTCATCAACATTTTCCATTCATTCGGAACTAGTGGTGCACCGTTTCTTTCCATATGCTATAGTTGAAGTATCGATTTCTATTAAAATTACAATATAGTGAGTTTTGTCAAACAGATATCGCCTATATGTATTTCGCTATCCTTGGATAGAGTTTTAGATTTAAAATTGTTATTGGTCTAAACTTAAAATGCATCAAATTAATTAATCCCAAGTTTACAAAAAGGATTTCACTTAAAAAAATTCTAGTATTTCATGTTAGAGGCACACACTTCCAAAGAACACAAGCTAGGGACTGTTCCAAGCAATTTGAACCCTCATGGCCTTATTGAGATAATAGGCACCAGAAGCAAAACTATTTACATAGGTAGACATCATAAATCCGACTATCAAATAAATGGAAGCGCTAAACGAATTTCAAGATTACATTGTATGATAAAATATAGCGATATAAACGATAGCTTCTTTATTAAGGTATTGGGTAGCAACGGTGTCAAAATAGACTATAAAAGATACTGGCCAAATGAAGTAGTACAATTAAGAAGCAAAGATATTATCGATATAGTAGGAGTAAAGGTTATATTTCTTGAGCCTAAACCGATAAAAATTGAAGTTGTAATCGCCCCTAAAGAGATAAAATATGAAGAAAAGGAGGGAATGATGATTGACCCTATGACTGAGAAGGAAATTAAGTTTGACGATCGACCACATTTTGCACTAGATAACGAAGTAACTCCAACTGTCCGTCATAGTTCGCCAGTTCAAGGAACTCCACAAAAGTTTAACCCAAGCTTCCATGAAGAAGAGGTAATCGATGATATTACTGCAGAAACAGCTACGTCTGAAGATGAACTTTTCATCGACCTAGTATTGCAAACGTTTGCTGGAATGGACAAAAGGACACCTGTACCTCTTAGTGAGTTGTATCGTGAATTAAATAAGTTTTACACCGAATCTAACTTTACCCCAGCTTTCTTAAACTCTAAGCTTAACGCTTTACCTATGTTTGACCTCGTTCAGCACCTCGATAACGGTAAGAAACCTAAAGATGATGGACAAAGCTTCTATTACAAATCGGAACTTGATTGGAACGGTGACCGTAGGCTGGAAGTTGGAACTTTAATAAGAAAGCCTAGGGAGTGTACTTTAGGAAGTAAGCAATACTATTTTAAACCACCCCCCAAACTACCAAAGTATGCTGGTGGTAGTAAATACAAGAAATAGGAGCTGATTAAATGTGTAACATCTTTTTATAAACTAATAGATTTACTTTAAATTGGATTGTTTAATTTATAACCTTTAGTATATGTATCTATATATACAGTCAATGCTTTGTTTTTCTAATATACTAACATTTATTATACAAATATATAATATTTACAACTATTGCTTATAGCTATTTTATACCAGCTATCAAACATTTTTAAGAGTAGATTTGTTTATAAGCATTGTTAAACATAAATTAAAATTTAACTTTTTATTAGAACTCCTTTTATAACTCTTGATCTATAATGGATAAAATATAATAACATATCTACTTCTTATATATTTATATCATTATATTAAAGGATTTATAAAAGTATTGGAAATGTATATAAAGTAATATTATAACAAAAAATAAACTTAATAAATAAAAATTTTAGATATATACTAACTTTATTTTATTTTATTTTATTAATAAAATTTTGCTTTAAATTTATCTGAAATTAAAACATATTCAATTTTTAATATTACAAGATTTTGATTCTTTGTATAGTTAGTTTTTTAGTATTAAAGTAAAATTTTAATATATATATATAGTTTCTTCTATAAAATTTATAAGGTTTATAAGATTAAAGTAGCTAAATTTCAAATAAATATATATATTTATATTTAATTTAGAGTATATTAATTTATTAATATAAATATTATAGATTATATATATTTATATATAAAATTAAAGAATTATTTTTCTATTTTATTTTATTTTTTACAATATTAAAAAGATTATAAAATAAGAATTCCAAGTATATCTATTTTTAATAATAAAAATTTATATTTTTAAAATTTTGATTAAAGTTTAATTTTTTTTATAGTTAATTTTTGTAAATTAAATTTATAACTTTATAATATTTATTATATTTAATAAATAAATTTACTATTATTTTATTTATTTTTATTATTATATATATTTTTTATACTATATTACTTTTAAACTATTTATTACTTTTAGTAGTATTTATATTTTATATTTATTACTTACTACTAGCTTATTACTAAAACCTAATTTTTACTAGTAGTTTAAAATAATATAAATACTATATTTATTAATAGTTAAATTTAGTAAAAATATTTGATTTATTAATATTTTTATTATTTATAATAATTAAATTTTAAAAATATAAAGTAATAAAGATAAAATTTAAAAAACAATATAAATTTTAAAAACAATAAATTTTAAAATATATACTTTTAAAAAACTATAGTATATAAATTTATTTTTACTAAATAATAGTTTTAATTAAAAAATATATTTATTAATATTTGCTAACTTTTACCTTTAAATTAAATAAATTTATTAAAATTATTAAATTAAACTTTATTTTTATTATTATTATATTATTTTTTAAACTATTTTAATATAATATAATGATAAAATTAGTTTTATTATCACTTATTACATTATTATAAATATAATTTTTTTATAATATAGTTAGGATTTTCTATATAATATTTTAATAAAAATATTATATTTGAATTTTAAAAGCTTAATTTATTAAATTTAGTTTTAATAACTAAGTTTAAGCTAATTTATTCTTTTTAAAGCTTTTTTAAAATTTACTAAATTAATTATAATTTATAATTTTTGAATTTTTATTTTAAAACCAGTATTTTATAATAATAATATTATAACTATTTAGAAAAAAAATCAAAATTTTAGCTAATACCATTTTTTAATTAAATTTAGTTTAAAAATAGTAAGTTTTTTAAATAAAATATTTTATTAATTAATTATTAAGTTAAGATAAAGTAAAAATTTAGTAGTATTTTTTAAATTTTTATCTTATATTTTTTATTAAAAAAGTAGATTATTAGTAAATATTATAAATTATTTTTTTATTAATATTATTAAATACTTTTAATTATTTAAAAAAATAATAATTATGTTTATTTACTTTTACTTAAATTTAATACTATTATTTTATTTAATCTATTTATAAAATCTTTTTATAACTAGTAATATTTTTCTTTATTTAATTTTTTAAAATACTTTTTTTAATATAAATTTACCTTTATATTACTTTTTTAACTTAAAAATTTATATAGTTTTACTATACAATAAATTCATAAGTTTTAAATTTTAATAATTAACTTTTTAATACTTTTATTTTATTTTATTTTTAAATTTTTAATTTTTATAGTTATAACTTTAATTAATAATAAACTTTTATAATTTTTTACTATGTTTATCTATTTTATATAAGAAAAAAACATTACAAGTTTTATAATAAACTTATATTAATTAAACAAATTTTATTTACTTATAATATTTTATATAATACTAGTATATTTTTTATAGCTAATAAAGTAATTTTTTTTTAAATAAATGTAAAAATATTAAAAAAACTAATATAATTATTTAAAAATTATATAATAATAAATTTAATATTTTATAATATAAATGGATTATTTTTAGTTTATATAGTTATAAAACCATTTTTAAATTTAAATTTGAGTAATATAATTTATTTTAAAATTAATATCTTTATAATTTAAAACATTTTTATTAATATAGTTTAAATTAAATATTTCTTTATTTATATATTAAAAGTTTTTGCTAACTGTAATAAAAATAACTGATTCTTCTTACAACCAAAACTAACTTTTCTTTTAGCAATTATATTATCAACCTATAATATATTTTTACCTTTACTGCTTAAGTTTTTAGAATATATATTTTTAAATTTTTAATTTATTTATTAATGTATTAAAGGCTATAGTTTCTTAACTACACAAAGCATACATTTGAATGCTTAATTGACTATAATTTGTAGTATACTAGTACAATTACCTATTATTCCTAGCTTCTGAACTTTGAAAACTGACTGGATTGGTAATCTTAAACAAATCTTTCATCTTAGATTTCAACACTATTTTTAACAAATTAAATTGAATTACGTTACATATCTTAAAACTGAAAATTTTTTTATAGATTTGATCTTCGATAAGATTTGTAGTTTGTTCAAGCTTAATTTTTAGAAGATTTGAAAGATGCTAGATAAGGGATACTATGCGACCTAATTATATTTCAAGAATTAAAGATCAGTCAAAAGTATCAAGACATATAAAGAGTCATCGTACAACAGTATTTAATAGGTCGCGTAAGGATGTATTGAATTATCCTTACTATAATAGTAGAAAGATAGGAAGTTCAATTAATCGGTTGTTTCCAGTTGATGGGTTACATTTTTGTAAAGAAAGGAATAAAGAGCGTAAGGTTCAAGTAGATGAGTTGAAATTGGAGTTTAAAGAAATATTTGGTTATCAATTGGATAACTTTAATTTAAAATCGGAAATAAGTAACAACATTTTAGAAATTGAATCTACCTTTGTACCTCGAACTTCCGATTTGAATTTAGCAAATTTTAATACAATATATACCAGCTGTTTAGATTTTATCAACCAATTGGGTACAAAATTACCCATACCGACTCAAAAAACTCCTTTACTCAATAGCTTACCAGACATAGAAACTGATAGCTTTAGTTTATTGAAGGAGGATTGGGTATCTAGTAACAGTTACGGGTCCAATGAATTTGTTAATAAAACCGATTTAGCAACGTTATTCCAAGCTTTAATACTATTTCAAACTGATGTTACTCAACCAGTAGTAGCCAATATATTTTCAAGTTTACAAGGCCTTGATAACCAAAATTTTAACAGTTGCCTGGAATCGAGACTGGTTCATATTTTAATAACCAACAAATTTATTGGAAAAGAATCAGTTTTCATTTTTTTAAGATTTGTTTGGGATGAGATGGACAGAAATAGAGCTCGAGATTTATCACTTACAGATCGAACTATTTATACTTTGCCTTCGGTCAACCCAAATTTTGACCCAGATTCGGTTAAACTTATATTCCTGACAAGCTTAGTCCTACATTCATTTACAGTATCCACCTCAACATCTAAGAATCTAGTGGATCTATGGTTACACAAGCTTGCCCATCTTCTCAATTTGGATAACCTTTCCAACCTACCCAATAAATATAAGCTATCACTTTTACATAACGTATCTATAGCTAAACCACAGCTCCTAGTATACTACTACAGTAAGTTTTACCCATCGGCAGGAGGTGTAGCAGCACTAGATATACTTTTGGATACGTATTTCCAAGCTAATGCACACTATACTAAATCTATGGAGGAGGGTAACGGTAACAGTAGTGGTGGTGGTATTTTGGAGACATTCAAATTGAACCAACTCAAATCCAATCTACAATTTACTATAGACTCTATACTTGATTCTCAAACTCAGCTCAACGCACCTAAAGTTTCGGTAAACCTAGCAAATAAGTTGCTACGTTATTTGATCGATGAATATTCTAACTACGATTTGCAGTTCAAAGTGCAACAGATCGAGATTTGGATTCAAAAATGTATGCAGCATAAGACCCACCCTTCTTCGTATTACCTTAACACAACAATGCTACAATTTTTGAGGTTGGGTAAAGGCTACCAAGGCTATCAGATCTTCGAAACTATACGGAAGAATCAGACTGGTCCTCATGGTTACCAACAAGTTTCTACCATCGATCCGAGATGCTACGTCACAGCTGCTAACTCTTTAATCGGTTCGGATACCGCACCCGAAGTCATTAGTCCCAAGTTACACAACCTGACCCTGGATTTTACAAATTTAAATCAAGCCTCACAGCTTAACTTTAGCACCAACCATTTCAATTGGATTCAAAACCAATTTAAACTACCGGATGGAACTAAATTCATGACTAACACAAGAGATCTGACTTACATGTACAATACGCTACTCAAATTTGCTTTGGGTACCAGGAAACGAAGTTTAACCAAAAATCTACTTAGCTATTACCTCCCACTTTACTCGTATCACCATCACCATTCCCACAGTGATAACACTAGCTCTTTGGATGGAGTGCAATGGGACCGTGTTACCTACCATATGCTTATCAGAGAAGCCTCCCAGCTTAACCACCTACCTCAACTGGAATCTTTATTAGAAGCTTTGCATCTGGAAGGGAAATACCAACTTACTACCCATACTCATTATTACGTTTTGAGAACGTATTTGGAATCGAGACTCTACCACAAAGCTAAAGATTACTTGGTTAGGATGGATAAAGAGGTTGGAACACTGCCATCAACTGTTTTAGAACTTTTCAGTAGGATGTACAAGCCAGATAGTGAGGAGGAATGAATTGAAAGGTTGAAGAGCTCATTCTTTCAAGGTATTTATTAAAGTAAATTACATTCTGCATTAGAGAGGAAAATAAATAGATAAATGTACAAAGCGTTTTAAATAGATTTTGTAACTTTAAAATGTTCCTTCTATTTAGTAAAAAGCTGTTTTAGATTTGTGAAGGTTGAAAAGTGAGTTAATTAAATTCTAAATAGAAACTAAACTAGATAATTTAGTTTTTTAAGTTTGAATTAGTTAACCTAGTGTTTTTTAATATTAATATTATTATTAAATATAATTTATAAATATTTTAAATTATTATAAGTATCAATAAATGATAAAAAAATAAATACTATATTATTTATTAATATATAATTTATATATATATTTGTTTTTATTGTCATTTATAAAATAATAAATTAAAATTTTAGCTAATTTTATTAGTTAAATTATATATTATTCAATTTTAACTTTACTTAGTCTTAAAATAATTTAAAAAAATAAGGTTAAAATATAAAAGTTATATTTAAAAATTAGTTCAAAAGCTATTATAGTTAATATATTATGTAAAATATTTTAACTATTTAAGATAATTTAGTTAAATATAGATTTGTTTATTGCTAAAAAAATTTAATAAATAAAAAATAGTTATAATTAAATGTTACTTAATATATAACTAGTTATTATTAATAGAATTAAGATTTAGTAAATAGCTAAACTATTATAAAACTATAATACCTTTTTTACTAAAATAAATTATTATTATTTTTATATTAGTATAAAACTTTATATATTTTTTTTCTTTTAAGTAAATATAATATACTAATTAGCTAATATTTTTATTTAGTTAATTAAATTTAATATATTATTACTTTATATTAGTTTTAAATTACTAAATATATTTAAAATAAATTACTATAATAAACTTATTATATTAAAAATATAAATTAAATTATTTATATTAAAATAATATTTAAGTTATTATTTAAAAAAACTAAAAAGTTATATGTTTTAGCATTATTTACTTTTTATAATTTTTAAAGCAATAATAAGTTTTAAATATATTTTAAAAACTTTTTTTCAAATAATCCTAATAATTTTTTTTACTTTATTTTTATTAAAAATATACTTTTATTTAAATGTTATTTAAATTTTTTATTTATTATAAAAAGCTTTTACTTTATATTTTATTATTTATTAAAAACTACTTTTACTTAATAATTTTGCAAAGTTATTTTAAGCTCTTATTTTATTTATAAGTAAAAATATTTAAAAAGTAGTAATTATTAGCCTTTAATTTTTTTAATCAAATTTTTAAATCTAACTTTTTAAAATTATAGTATATTTACTCATTAAAAAGCTAAATATTAGATTTTTTATATTTAAGTCTACTTTTTAACTTTAATAGTATAGTTTTTATTATTTTATTACTTAATTAAATATTTATTTATTTTTAAACTAATTTATAAATATATTTTAATATTAATCTTATTTTTAAGTTTGTAAATATTTTAGCTATAAATTTTAACTATATTTATATTTAAATTTAGATTTTTTTACTATAGCTAGTATTTATATATAACTATATTAATAATAGTGTTATAAATAAAAATAAATTACTATTTTTTATTTTTTATTTTATTATTATTATTTTTTAAAATTATATAATTTAATGTAAAATTAACTATTAAGTTAAATAAAATGTATACTTTTATTTTTATTTTATATATACTTTTGATTAATTTTTTAAATAAAATTTAATCTTATTTTTTATTACTACTTTTATTAATAATAAAACCTAATTATAACTATCATTTTTATATAATAAATATTTAATAATATATAGTTTTATTATTAAAGATTTTACAATTTTATTTATTTATAACTTATTTATTATTAATATTAATAGCTTTTAGTTGCTATTAACTAAGTATTTTTAATTTAGTAATAAAAATTAAATATATAATATACAATTATTATAAATTTGCTACTAAACTTTATAAAATTAAGTTGAATAATATTAATATATATATATTATTAAATTTTAATTTATTTTACTATTTTTATAAATATTAATTAGTTTATTTATTTATATATAGTTAAAAAATTACTTAAATAAAATAAATAAATATTTACTTTTTATATTTATTTAAAAAAAGTATTAATTATAATTTATTTATTTATTTATAATAAATTTAGTAGTAATTAACTTCATTTAACTATATATATTTAGTTTAGCTATATTATAAATTAGTTTTATTACTATTCATTAGTTTTAAAATTTGCTTTTTCTCAAATTATATTTATTTTTTTCTAATTATAAATTGAAAAATCTCAATTTTAAGCTTTTTTATACTAAATATTTTATTTTTATTATTAAATTTACTTATATAGTTATATATATTTACTTTTTGTAGTAATAATTTAACTTAAACTAAAATTTTAATAGTATTTATACTTAATTTTATATTAGTATAATTTTTTTACTAATTATATTTTTAAGATTTAACTTAATATTTACTAATTTTTAATACCTATATTATTTAATTAAAATATATTAGCTAATTTTTTTAAATATAATATTTATTTTTAAATAGATACTTTTTACTTATATTTAATTTATTATTTTAATTTTTAAAAGAACTAATATATTTATTTTTCTGAATTAAATCTTAAAATAGTTTAAACCCAAATAAAGCTAAAGTTTTTAGAGCATATACTTTAAGTTATAAAATTAGCTAAATTTTCAAAATAATATTTTATAAATAATAACAAAAATAAAAATATTAATAAAAAACTATTTATTTAATACTTTACCTAGCCTTAAAGTACCTTAAAATGTTTATAGGAATATAAAGACACTTAGACTATAAAGTAAAATTTTCAGATTATAATACTTAAGCATAAAACCTAAGCTTACCTATCTTAAAATAAATGACAATTTCTAATTTTGCTATAAAAAAATTAAAACTACTTATTTAAACTAACTTATATATATATTAATTAATCTGTTTATTTTTATTCTTCATTTCTAAACTAAAGTTAAGTAATTTTAAATCAAAAATTTAAGCCTATTGCTAAGTTGTTTTTTAACTAGTTTAACCTAATTTAAATTGTAAACTTATTTTTCTCTAAAGTAATATAGTTTTTTATTAATGTGATATAATAGGTTATTACTTATAGTAAATAAAATTTTAAGCCAATATTAAAGTATAATTTATAATTTAAAAAATAATTTATACTATATAATATTTAAACATTCTAATTTCAAGTATACCTAATATTGTATTAATTTCTTTTGTTTTATTTATAACCTATATATATTAACTTTATCTATAAATAATATTATAAAAACGTGTAAAATTTAACCAAACTTAAATTAATATACTAAAATAATCCATCAACAGATGAAAAGTGCCAAATTATTGCAAGTATTAACCAAATTACAAGCAAGGATATACTGACTTCAAACTCAGGACTATAAAAAGTTAGTAAATAGTATAGAAAATAAAAGTCAATTTTAGTACTTACAACTTATAGTGGTTTACCAGTTTAATTGTTAGTTCTTTGTTGGTACAATATACTTCTTGAAAAAGGTAATCTACATCTTCATTAGAAACAAGTATAGTTGGAATCTCAACTGGCCAATATGTATCTGTTTGCTCATTATTAAAAAAGACCTTGCCTTTGTTATCCCCAATTATAATTGCGTTATATCCTATTACCTGCATCGTATGAGCTTTATAAGTAAAATTACAACGCTCACGTCGTACTAGAGCTATATTATTAAGGTAATTATCTGAATTAAGTTTATATTTTAAAGGGAGTAAAGTTGGGGTAATACAGTTGGATTCTCCTATCTGATCATAACTTTTGGACTCTGGTATCAGTATTCCATTTAAACCATTTATAGGTACATCTGGACTAAAGTTAGCTTTATGTGCCTAGATCAATAAGTATAAAAAGTAATTGCTTATAACTATACCTTTATAACAATATCATGTAACTAAATAAAAAGAAAAAATAGAAGTTAGTTAAAATTGTAAGATTAAATTAAAATAAATTAAAAATCATTTACTTGAATATCAACTCTTGTACTATTCTGCTTCCTAAAAAGTAAGCTTGCAAATGAATATATACTGGCTAAATTCATAGAACTTTAAAATCTCAATTATTGTAAAGTAGATTTAATTGAAATTACAGGCCCTTAACAAAAGTTAAGTCTTAATTAAAACAAAGCTATCTTAACCGGAAGTCGAATATAAATTGTTGTAAATAAGTAGTAGGTAAAAAGTCTAAGTTGAAGAGTTCTAATTTTTAAAACAAAGAAAAATTCAAAATTTAGGCTAGCTATTACTAAAAGGGCGAATTTGTGCGACAAGCAACAAAACAAAAAAATTAAACTAAAAATCCGCAGCTAACAATGTAGTTTTTAATATATTTGCTGAGCTTAAACTGACATCCTTTGTTACATTTACAAAGAAAAAAACTTAGCACAAATTTACAAAAGCTTTAAATCGATAATATTTCATTGTAATAGAGTAGGGTAACTAAATAGATAAAGATTTAAATTTAAATTCAGTTTAAAATTTCTTTTGTTCCTATCAATTTTTATATAGAATAAAAAGAAAAGGTTATAATGCTGAATTAATTACTGTTATGCAATCGTTTAATTTAAAAATGTATTCTTTATTCCCCTACACCCTACTACGTAATTATTTTTATAACTTCAGCCACGGTAGAATAAGTAAAAGATAAAATAAATCTTTAAAGTTTACAAAAAAGTAATAAAACTTTAAATAAAAATATTATTTAATATATATATATATATATATATATATATATGTATATGTATGTGTTAGTTTAATAAATACGATATACGAATATTCGATATTTAACTACTGCTAAGTTTATATAATATTTATTTGTACACATACTATTAATGATGAAAATAATATGGTGAAAGGTATCCATTTTCAAACTTATTCCAAACCTTCAATAGAAATTTTTAACATGGTGAGTTACCCCATAACAAATCTCAAACTTAACTCTTTTGCTTTTAAAATTTCAGCCTTTTAAGACTAACTTTCAAAAAGCATATGAAGTTTATACACACTAAAATTACCTTTTTACAGTAAAACGAAGTAGTAAACTTTAAATATAAAGTAAAATATCTAAATGTTGAAACTTGTTTATTTGTTTGTGATTCATCTAATTTTTTTCATTTCGTACATCTAATTAATTTTTTTTTCCTACACAGCTTTATTTAATCGATAAACTTGTTTTTAAGTCATAGTATATAATATGAAAGTTACATCGCATATACGTTTAATTTTAACTTCACTATTAATTGTAGGAGGGTTATCCAGTTTTATAGACCCACCTGTTAAATTGACGAAGTTAACCAACTTAATAGAGTATACCGATACCGATCACGATACGAACTCAACGCAACAGGTAGAGAGTGGATATAAAAGTTTAGACGATGTAGTAGAATGTAAGCTACCTCACGATAGTAATCTACAATATATAAATGAAGGTGGGTGGGCAACCGAATCCAGTTACTGTAAAGGGAACAGTTGGTGTCCCTACGCCTGTAAACCGGGTTACTACTCCTTACAGTACGATCCTTCAGCAACTTGTACTGATAAAACTAACTGTGGGTCGTTGAACGGTGGAATATTCTGTACAGTTGACGGTAAAGTTAAAAAACCGTTTAAAGAAAAGGATCTGTGTAAGTTAGGTATCGATAACCTGTACGTCGACAACAGTTTGGATAGTAGCGTAAGTATATGTCAGACTGTATACCCCGGTTCTGAAATTATGTTGATCCCTACTTTAATTGAAGCTCAACAGACGAATGTAAGATTAACTTCACCACCTTCAACAACTTGGATGGGTTCCGGTGCTCATTACTACATAAACTTACCCAACTCGAACCAGAAAGCATGTACTTGGGGTTCGCCTAATAAATCGGAAGGCAACTGGGCACCTTACGTTTTAGGTGTTAACCAGGGTTACCAAGGTATAACTTATCTAAATCTGATGGTTAACCCGAACTATGTAAACAAGTTCGATGAAAAAGATAAGTTTAGAGTTAAATTGGTCTGCCAATCTGGTAATTGTGAGGGTGAGATCTGCGAAGTTACTAGTCCAAATAAGAGATGTACTATGTCTTTAAATAATCAAGCTAAAGCTAAACTTGTACTTTGTTAAATTTACCATCTCTATCTCCTACCTCCTATCCCTACCCATATTTTATTTTATAATTGATTTATTTTCGTTAGCATACCTTTAAAAAAGCTTAATAAACGGTTTATTATTTTAATTAATAGGCTGTTACTTAATTTAAATTAATTTATCAGGTATATATTGTTTTATATTTGTTAATCATTAGTACGTATTTCTATATTCCAACATTCTTTAGTTTTAATTAAAACTTTACAATAGGATTTAAAGTAGGCTTTATACAAAGTTCAAGAAAATCGAGTGAACTGCTGTCTTGATTAACTTTATTTCTCTTCAACTCCCGTACTATAATTAATTTTTAAATTCTTACCAAAAACCAATTTACTATTTTTGATTGGTTCTCATAATTTACAATAAAGTTAGTTTTAGAACAGTGAGTCAACAATAAACTAGATCATCTAAGTCTAGGTCAAATAAGTCTAAGGTCGTTGTCATCCTCAAGTTCTCCAGCTCTCCAACCCTATTAGCTCCTATCCTACCCCCACTACAAAAATTTTATCGACGCGACAGCTAAAATTGAAAATTTTAAGAATAAATTTAAAGCAGTAATCAACTTAAATTGAATAAAATTTAGCATTTACTTAAAACTTATTCTTTATAGGAAACAAATATATTTTAACAGAGAAGCTAAGAATAGGAAAAATGAAAGATTAGGAGAATAAAATTAAAAACTTTTAACAGCTTCTATTGATTAGAAGATGAATTTTACTATATAGTTATTCTATTTATAGTTTAAGTTAAGAAAACTAGCTTAAAATCCATTTGAAGAATTTCCATCTAGACTTAACCAATTGGAAAACCAGTGATTTCTAGAAAGCATATTCTGCTTGTTATGACATGATTAAGAACATTTTATAGAAATAAATTAAAATGTATATATATTCTATCTAAAATTAATATTTTGTAAATTGGCAATATATTTGTAAAAGAGAAAAAAAATATAACTAATAAATAGAGCTAAATATGCTAAGAAAATCTGCAAAAGTAAGGAAATGAAAATATACATTTAATTAAAACTAGCTAGGAAAAAAATTTAAAAGCTAGAGTTAAACTAAAAAGTAAAGAAAAAAATAAAGAAAGTATAAATTTAAAGTAAACTAATATGATATTAAATTACTTAAAAATAAATTTAGCTAAATAAAGAAAACATATAGATAACTATATATGTTAATAATATATATATGCAAATATATATTTATTACTTTAGATGAACTAGAAATTTTTAATTAAAATTTAAAATCTATAAAAAAAATATTAAAGGTACTTATGAAACTAAATATTTAATATTTTTATACTTAAAATATATGTAGCTACTTAAAAAAATTACCTTTTATATATATTAGTACAAATTTATTAAACCTTAATTATCAATATTTTGAACTTTTAAAGAAAAAAAGCATATTGTAGCTTTAACCTAAAGTAGTTCTAACTTTTAGCTAGAATTTATTGGTGATTTTAAATTTGTAACTAATTTTACTATATTTAATATCTCAATAAATATTAAAATTTTAGTTAAAAAGTAAACATATATATATATATATTTGGTTTTATTTCTCAATTAGTAAGATAAATTAGAAATGCCCTTTTATCTATATATAACTATTACAGGTACTTAAGAACTGAGTATACAAAATTGTGTTTATTTGTAGTAACTTTATGGGTATACATAAAGATAAAGATAGAAAATTTGCTTATTAGTACAATACAAAACTAAATGCTTTTAACAATTGCAATTACTAAAAACTAGTTTAATTTTAAGATTTTAAATTTGTTTTTTTTCCAAAAGTTTCATCCTATTCAATTTTTTAGATGAAAATTTAAATTGTACTATTGAAATGTACTACAACTAAAATAGTACTCAAAATCGGAACAAAACTAACATTAAAAATATAGAATACCTTCTTATTTGATGTTGAGTTTGGTCAACCGCTCTAGAATATTTAGGATTTTATCTCTAGCATTTGCCAACTTTGGCTACCAAAAGATAACAAAATTTAAAAAAAGCTACCAAAAATTATATTTACCTTAAGTACATGTAATCCGAAGGTAGTCATAACAACTAACTCTTTAAGCCCATCCCCATCAAAATCACAATCTAAAATTCCGTAGATGGAATAGGGTAATTTCCTACTGTAAACTAAATTTAAATCATCGTCCTCATCTATTTCAAACAAAAAATAAAAGTTAAAAATATTTGACAAAAAAGAAATTTACTCGGTTTAAAAGTTAGTAGTTGGTGGTGGAAGGTTCCTAATACGATCTCTAACTTGAAATCGAGATCTAAGTCTGCTAAAGTAGCTGATAATATTGAGTCGTTGGAATTGGGTATAGGTAAGGATTTGGGTTCATCTAAATACATCGACCTAAAAAGAAATAAACTCGAAATTAGAACCAACTTTCAATATAATGAAAATAAAAAGGTACTTGTAGATAAAAGCCAAGTTGACTGAACAGGTAACTAACAAAGCTAATCCTTGCCGTTTATTAAAAACCTTGGAGTTATCGAATATTACGACTGAAGTGATCGGAAACATAAGTTGAGCTTCTGATTCGATAGTGGTAGCTACTTAAATTAGTAGGCACTCAAATTTAAAGTTTACTGAAAGATTTAGTATCCGAATTGAATTCTACAACTTTAACAAGAAGTTGTCCGTCCTGACAACCTACTACAATACGCCGAATATTATCCTCAGTTTCGATTACCAAAGCCAGGATACTTTAAAATCATAATAAATAATCACAACTATAGATAGAAAAGTATTACTTGGAATTCAATTTAGTTAGAAATTCTAATTCGGGGTAGACGACAGTAATATCTTTTTCTTCAAACAGAAGCCTTTTACCTTTCTAAATTTATTAATTTTGGTTGAAATACATTCAAATTATAATTATGTACTTTGAGTTGAAAGGTATGGACCGTATTTTTAGAACTGCATACTATAAACGTAATAACACTATCACTACCGTCAATAGGACTATTTAACAAATAAATAAAAAGTTAACTTCTTAAACTAAGTAACAAATAAAATCACCTAGTGTGAGTGATCTTTAAAGGAGCACCCTCGAAAGGTAGGTGAAACCGATCCATGACCTCTAACCCTCAAATAAACAAAATAGTTTTTAAAAAAGTAGTACCTATGCTGTTAGCCTCTTCATTCTTTCCCACCTTAAGCTTGGCAAAGTTAATGGAATATCCTCCTTTATTTAGAGTCTTCCCATAGCAAATGAAGAACGGTTCTTCAACGTTAAAACTAAGATAATACGCATCCAAACTACAAAATAAATCTCCGGGATCTACTGGTTCTTTAATTTGAAACCAAGTATCTTGAGTTTGGTGTAATATGTATACACCGTCAGTTAAAGCTACTAATATAGACCGACGTAACGGCTTGTTCTTGTTTTTAGTAGTGTTAGAGAGTTCAGGTATAGTTAACGAGTAGATGTTGGATCTACCCAAGTAGCTTAATCGTTGATAATGCGATTCTTCAAGTAGTTCAACAGTTTGGGCTTGTGGAGGTGTAGGTTTGGGTAGGTCTATAGTTAAACCTTTTTTAAGATCTTTTAGGTCGGTATTTATTCGCATTCTCTCTTTTTATTCATTTCTTACAAACTATGATGATGAGTTTTTGGTATCTATTTCGATCCCGAAGTTTAGATTTTCTAGTATCGTAATTTAGAACATCCTATTGGTTGTTATCAGTGGAAAGCTGGTAGCTTTCTAGGAATTGGTATAAATTGAAGTTTTCAGTATCAACTAAATATAAGAGATGACAGCATTGATTGTTGATAATTCAATACTGTCCAGTAAATATTCCAAGAGCTTTTTAAGTTATTACCTTTTAATACTTTACTGCCTTAACTATTTACGCCAAGAGTGTAAGAGAGTAATAGTAAAAAGGCTTTCAGCTCTACAAGAAAACTCGAAGAAAGATAAAAAGTTAAGATAGAGTTTCAAATAGTGTACAGCAATTTTTTATAGTAATGTTAGAGGAATTAATTTCAGGCTTGGATGTAGATGTGTTTTTATTAAGATTTATAAACAAGCATTGTAAATCTGTAGCTTCACCTTTATTACATAAAGATAATATTTTTGAACATGATTTTCCATTTGAATGGAGAAAACAGAAAGCTTACCTAGTAGAATGGATGAAGGTAAAAAGTATCAAATAAAGCTAAAGTTGGATTTAGACAGAAGATATAAGAAGGCTTGTGCTATTTGTTATTAAGTTTAGTAAATATATCAAAATTTCTCAAGTTATCAACTCCGACAAATTAAATTTGGAATTAAAAAATATACTGAGTTAAAATTATTAAAGTAAAAGAGATATTCAGTAAGGCACTTATCAGTTAATAGATTATACCAGTATAACATTCAAACAGTTAAATCAATTGGAGTTAAATATAGATTCCAGCTTAGAGTACTTAGTTGAAAGTTTAATTCCTCATTTCACTAGTTTTAAAATGTTGGAGCTGGAATTTTATCAGATCGTTATCAAGTTGTGATCTGAATTTAAAAGTGATAGTTTGACTTATATTGAAATTGAATATTGGAGTGTTACCACTAATTCCTTTAATAATTGGAAAAGATTTAAGCATCTAAAGCACTTGGATTTCGAGTTTTATGAACTTGCTGTCGAAGCAGATAATAAAATCGATCAGCTATTAAAATTCCAGAACATAATCGATATGAAATCTACCTCTCAAATTTTCGATAGGTCAACTTTAAGCAATTTGTCCAACATTGAATTTTTGACTAAACTTAAGATTTGGGACTATTTCGTCTACAAAAGTGTGCTTGGATTTTTAACTATTTACCATCACATCTTAATTAGATTTTATATTAATATAATCAGCTCAATTGCCTTTCAAGGCCAGAAGAGTTTCAATAAACTTCAGGTTATTTACTTGGACTGTAGTTAGAAATATAGCAACCATTTGTTACAAGTCCTATTTACCGAGTTAACCGAGCCTAAAGAACTATAGTTAAGAGATAGCCTCATATCTCAACTTTTCGATTTCAAATCTACCGTACAGCCTCTTAAACTTAACATCAACCAATTTATCGACTTCAATTCAACTTTTTTAGCGTTTTTAAACAGCAACTTTATACCTAAGAATCGAGTTATACTTTATTAAAGATTTCAAAAATGTAGACTTATTTAAGTTATTTGTTGGAAGCTATAATTTCTTTGGTGTCAGATCTTTAGAGTTGGAAATTATGTTGCTAGTAATAGATATATATAAATAAAGTTTATTAAGAAAGTATCAAACGATGTTGCTACACTACATATATATGAGTTATTTACAAATAAAATTTTACTATTATTGTTATAACCGAACAGCTTTTCTTGACATTTGAAAAACTATTTTAGATAATTGTTTTCAATTAGAGCCTAAATTTTATACCTTTAAAGTAGTACAAAATAAAATATGTTACTTAACATAAATAAATAATAACTTATCTGTAGCAGTCAAAAGGCTTATAGAATTTTACTGCATTATATACTTTTATATAATTTAATAGTTTAGATTATATACTAAATTTAAAATATATTTCAAAATATCAATATTTATAGTAATTTTTCAGAATTGAATAGTAGCATATCTAATACTAAATACAAAAAGTATAAATACTAAGATTTTATATATTAGATTTATAAAAATGTTAAGAGTATTTGATAAATTGGCTTGATTGTTATTAGCTATTCTTGTACTTAACATTTAAAATGTAAAGTTTAATTTACTTTAAATTTATATATAATAATAATAAATTTTATAATATTAGCTTCAACTACTTTAATTCTAAATTTGATAATTTAATTATGAAATTAAAAACTTTACTAATTAATTTTTAAATAGTATACTTAAATATCTATTAGTATTTTTTTAGTTTAATAGTATTTAGTTTTTAAAAATAATAAATTCTATATATTAATAAAAATTTCAAATTACTTAATAGCTATAAAGTATTTTATTTTATATACTTAATAAGTCATTTTTTTAAACTAGCAACTACCTTTATTAGATTTATTTAATTATTTAATTAGCTACTTTAATAAATAGCTAATTTTAAATTTAAAAGCTTTATATAAAAAATTAAAATAATAAAATTAACTAAAAATTAAAAATAAATATTATTATACTTATATTTATAAAGTATAAAATGGCAAAAGTTCATTATACTTTTAGTAAAATTTACTAATTTTTATTTATATTTAGAAAAAAGATATATTCTACTTTTAAATGTAATCTGCTACTTTATTATAAGTTTAAAAAAAAATATTAATATAGTTTTTAAAATATATATATTTTTTATATTAATAATATTAATTTTCAAATATTTACTATATTAACTCTAATATTATTATAGTAAAAAGGTTAAAATATTAAAAAATTCTAGGTTATAAATAAGAATATTAACTTTAAAGTAATAAAATCATAATATTAAATAAAAATATTCATTTTTAATAAATTGTATATAATTTTTTTACATTTAAATATTAAATTAATAAATTATAATAACAAAATTAGCTATAAATACATTTTCTTTTTAAACATTAAAAATATATAAATATTTAGACATTTTACTAAAAATTAATTTAAAATTAATTATTATATAATTTATAAAATATTATACTTAACATTAATTTATAAAATAAAAATCAAAATTTATATATTTTTTAATTATTATTTAGTTTATTTTAAATTATATTTTTATAAAAATATTTTAAATATATAGTAAAATTTTAATAAAAAATTAATATAGTATTTATATATTTAAAAAAACTAGTATTTTTATTATATAATTATAAAAAATATGTAATATTATCAATTATATTATATTTAATATATAGAATTAATATTAGAAAATTATGCTAACAGCTATAAAATTTATTATAACTAAGTATATATTAAAACTTTATACTATTATATAGCATAATTTTATAATTAAAAGCTGTATTAAAATATTTATAAAGCTTTACTTTAGATATTAAATCTTTTATTTTTATTTTTAAAATTTAGTTTAAAAGATAAATAACTATAAATTTATAAAAATGTTTTTAGCTTATATATTATATATAAGTTTAAAATTAGTTTAAATAATAAATGAAATATAATATACTAATATTTTAATTTTAATATATATTTTCAAATCTTATAAAAACTAAAATATAAGTATAATTTGCTTTACTTTATTAATTAAATCTTTTTAAACTTTTTTTAAATATTTAAAACTACTTTTTTTTTATAATTTAGAGTTATATAATTAATATTTTTATAAATTTCTATATTATTTTGCTTTTTATTTAAGTATTTAAAAACTAATAAAAGTTTTTTAATTTATAACTATCTTTATTTTTTATTATTATTTTTTAATTTTTTTTTTGCTTTTATTTTAGTTTTATTATTTAAATATTTAATAATATTATTTTAGAGCTTTTTAAAAAATAACCTTTAAAAATATATAATTTTACAAATTAAAAAATGCTTTTAATTTATATTTAATAGTAATTATAAACTTATATACTTAGTTTATTATTTTTTTAAAACTTTTTATATATTTTTTTTTAATAAAGCTTTTATAATATAATAAGTTTAAATAGTTTTTATTATTTAAGTTTATTATTAAATACTATTTAAATAATATAATACATTAATTAGTATTCTAATATAATTATAATTAATTAATTAATGCTATAAATATAGCATTTTAATAAAATAAAAAACTGTTTTAATTATTTTTAAATTAATTTTCTATTAAATAAGAAATTTTAAAATAAATTAAAATTAAGTTTTATAAACCAGTTAATAAATTAAGCTTATTTAAAGCTAGTTATTTAATATTAAAGTTAGTTTACTTATTAACACTATATATAAAATTTCTATTAATCTATAAATATTTTATTTTATAAATTTTAAAAAGTAATTAGTAAATTAATATTAAAAATTCAAAAATTTTACAATATTAGTTTAGTATTATAAATAAATTAAATATTAACTATATTAAAAAATTTATAGAAATTATTCTTTATTTAAAAACATTAAAATATAAAAATTAAATACTATAATAATAACTTATAATTATTATTTATAATATTTTTAACTAATAAAGTTGCTAATAAATTTAATAGTAGTATTAAAAATATTATAAAATTAAACTTATTAATTAAAATAATTTATTAAAAGTATATAAATATAGTAATATATTTTATTTTTATTTTCTTAATAATAAATTTCTTTTATTATTATATAGTTATAATTTTTTTTAAAATTGTTAATAGATTTTTATATATTTTAAATTTATTTTTAGTATTTTTTTATAGATTTTCTATTAAAAATATAGATTAGCTTTGTAGTATATCAATTTTTATTTTTATTTTTTTAAATAATTTTTTCTAAAAAGCTAATTTTTCTCTTTTAAATACAACTTTTAAAATTAGTTTTTAAAAATTATAAAGAATTTAAAGTAGTATTAATATATAATTAGGAAATAATAATAATAAAATATAAATATATTTAAAATTTATTCTAAAATAGTATAATATATTAGTTTTTTATTTTAGTAATATTATAGCTAGTATATATTAATGCTAAATCTTAATTCTAATATTTGTAAATAGATATTTTTTAAAATAAACCTAAATATATAACTAAATATAAATACTTTTATACTGTTACTAAATTATAACTAAAGTATAAAAAAAGTAATATATTAGCTATAAGATTATAATTGCTTAATATATATTATATATTATTAAAACTTAAATTTTAAAATTATTACAATATAATTTTATTAAAAAATTAATATATATATTATCATTTTGTAATAAATTTTATTAGCTATATTTTATTTAAATTAGCTTTTTTTAAAAATTAGTTAGTTATATATATATTTAGTATTAACAATTTATATAAAAAGAGTAAAAATTTTATTAAACTTTAAGTATAATTATTACCTACTTTTTATTATTATTAAAAAGTGAGAATTAAGAAGAATATTTTATAATTATCTACTAATTATATATAAAATAAATGCCTTTAAAACTTTTTAATATATATATATATAATTTAAAATATGGTATAAATAATATTATTCTGTAGTAAATTGATTCTATAAGAGAAATTCAATTTTAAATAGGTAGATTTTATTGTATAATCAACTTTTATTTATATTCTACATTATATAACTGATATATATAGAAAAATATAGTTTATTAAACCTTTTTAGTTTATATAAATTTATTAGTTATAAAAATGAATTTATTTTTGACTATAAAATAAAATGAATAAAAATTGTGTTAATCTACTCCAATATAAAATTTATTAATTTTTTTAAAACCCTGGTGTAGTATACTAGCAAATTAATTTTTATTTGTATATAAAAAATACAAGTAAGCAAGCTTATAGGAAGGAGAAAGACAGAGGAGAGGAAAGAACCAACCTAGCATTGGTTTCCTGGATTGAACTGCTCAAATTCAGAGCAAGTGGAGGTGTAGGTAGATTGACTTGTTAACGGATCCAAGTTAAGCAACCTCTTGACCCTCAACTGAACTAGGCTAGCCAAGAGTTTATTAAATTAACTTTGCACTTTAATAAAAAAACTTTTGTTTAAGAAGTGGTTCTTAATATATTTATTTTAATAGTACTTGTTTAATTTATCAATATATATACTAAAATAAGTTATTACAACATATATATGAATTGTTAGTTAAAAACAAATGATTTTAAATATATATAAATTAGTTGTAAAGTCTAGAGATATATTATTCAGTATTATCGTTCAATTCTTAATTTTCATGATGGAATAGTATCACCATTATTTGATCAATGTGTATACCAACTTATTTCGCATTTAATCCCAAGGTTACCAAGCCCACTCTTTAATAAATTGTATGCAAAGCTAAGCGCGCATTCAACCAAAATCGCTGTTAACAATTTAGACCCTCTAAATTTGTTAATCTTCACGTAAAAAAGTTGGCTAATCGTTAAATCGGCAGAATTTTTAAGAACCTTTTCTTAAATGGTAAAAAAGAATTTATATTTAGAATAATTAAGCTATAATTTATACTTGATATCCAATAAAAATTAATTTTTACAACAAGTTGATTTAGAATTAAATTTCTATCAATCGTTTTATATATAAAATGTTATATAAAAAAAGAAACATATGGATAATCTACCATTATTCCATATTTTAGATGATACAGTTTTTTTATAGAAAAGTATTTTAGTAATTGTAAGGTAAAATTAAACCTTGAACCATCTAATGTACAAACTGTTTATAACCTTTTAAAAATAATACCGTTTCCTTCTTATAAAAGTTATCTTATTTGAATAAATTTTAAGTTACGCATTGGAAATTTTAATTTACATTTCTTTTAAAAACATTGGACCAATTAAAGGCATATATATCCGATGAAAACAAAACAAGTTGCTTAACTTGAATACGTAGGCTTTAAAGCCTTTTATTTTTAAGCTTTATAACTTTTCAAAATTATTTAATAAAATTTTTATTTATACCGTTATTGTAAAAGGGTGCTCTTTAAAATTAATGACTCAGATTACTTTTGTTTCGTTACCATTAACATAAAGTGTACCACCTTTTTACAATTATTGATATCGAAGGGGTTCGTGTAAGCCTAAAAGTTACTTAACTTCATAGTTTAGGGAGATATCGGGACCTGAATCCTATAAAAACACAAGTTATATACGTGTAGCTCTATCAGTAAAATCGATCTCGGAAGGGATCGTTATTTTTAAAATACACTACCATTATTTGTTAAATAATAGTTAGTTCTAATCGCTTAGAAACGCCGTTATAATATAGTTTATTATATTTAAATTTAGATTAAGGATACTTTTTTATTATATTATTTAAAACTACAGATATATAAGTTTTAAATTTAATGAAAGAAAAGGAGTACCTTTTTTAAAATATATTTAACTTGATAAAAATATCGATAACAATATTATTTTTCACAATTCAATTTTATAGAGCTTATAAGTTTATATTTGTAAGATATTTGATTGAAATATAATCAAAATTATAAACGAGTTGGTATCTATTGATTTAAAATGTAATATATATTTCGAAGTTAAATACTTTATGATAGCTGTTAGTTAAATTATTGGGTGCTAACGACCTGTTTAGGTATAGTTAGTTTGAAATAGTTATTCCAATTCGTTGTTAAATATTTACAAATTTTTAACTAAATAGTGTTAGTTTTTTTTAGCCGATAAAATTAATAATTTATAGAAAAGTTATTTGTAATAAACTAAAATTGGTTAGAAAAATTTTGTTGTAGATATATTTTTAATAGCCACCTATTTTAAAAATAAAAATATAAATAAAAATAAAAAACTAGTTGGATTCTCCCTTTCTGGTAATAAATTTACCAAAAAGTTTAGTGAATCAATTTTATAAAAAAGGAAACAGCAATTTATAAACGATTATATTTAGATATAAACTGCAAATTTACAATTTAGAACTTTATCACTTTACCGAAATAGTTTTAGTAAAAATGCGAATTTTTTTTTATATAGAACTGTTTATTTTTCAATATTAAAATTTTAATTGAATTTGAATTTGAATTATAATTTAGCAGCTGTAAAACTTTACTAAATCATTTTCGGCTAAAAAGTAAATAATTTAAATTAATTTTTATAATTTTTATAATTTTTATATTTTTAATTTTTAAAGGTTAACCAAAGACATACGTACCGGTACTACGTCTACGATTAAAAAAGTTGATGTTGCTGTAGTTATTAGCGGTGTACTATGTAATAGGTTTGTCATTAATTTATAGTAAAAGTTTCGTAAACGTTAACTAGCTACCCCTTAATTTCTAAAAGTGGGTAGATCACCTCCAATGCTAACAACCAGTTTTATAAAGCATCCCCAATAAATTCATTTAAAATAGGATATGTCATAAATAAGGCGTATATTTACTAGTTACGTATAGGGTAAAAGCTTAAAACGGAACACGAAGCAGGGTGGTCGAATCAGAAGTTACGATTCGTTGACGAATGGGGTGGTAAAGTTACGGAGCAATTGGTTTTAGTTTATAAAAAATTAAATAAAATTAAACGATTCCAGAAAGAACTTTAATTGTAAAAACAGAACTGAATCCAACTTTACTACCCTGGTTTAAGATTTTTTTTAATTTAACAACAATTTAATTTCAACCACTTTCCCAGTTTAAAACCACAACTTTGTATAACGATTTTCGACAAGAAACTTAAAATTTTATTTACCAGTTCATCCCCACTCTGTACTCCATCTCTTACTTTTTATACCGTTACCTTTCCCATTCCTTTAAACTCTTTTAGCATAACTTCAATTTTAACAAAAGTAAAAGAAAGTATTGGTGAAAAAAGCCTTTAACTTTAACAACATATTCGAGGCTTTATTAGTACATATAGTTCATAATTAGTTTTAAAAGTAATAAGTATAATAATTAATTATTATTATTAGTAGTAGTATTATTATTATTATTATTATTATTATTCAACTTTTTTTTATAAAGTTCTTATCATCAGTTGAATTTTAGTACCATATAGTCGACCTATTTAATAACGCTAAACGTCAACTACTAGCATCCAATTAGTACTTAACTAAATTTTACTAACATCACTTTCAAATAAAACGAAATAAAAATATATGTCCGAATCGATAACGTTATTAGAAGCTATCAACAACGGTGACGTTAGTTTAGTTTTAGATCAACTTGCTGATAACAGACCAATTGATTTAAATGAACCGTACCCTTGGGATGCTTCTAAAACCAACTCCCCATTCGCAACTCCAACTTCTAACTTAGCACCATTAAAACTACACCCAGGCTCTTACAACTGTACAGCACTTAACCTTGCTGTACTAACTGGTAATAAATCTATAGTTAGGATACTACTACAGAGTGGTGCTGATCCAAATAGAGAAGATGGAAGGCATAGGTAGGTCCTATTTTATGCAACTTTTATTTAACTGTTTTTTATTATTATAGAAATGCACTTGTATGTGCTTTATACGGGATAGATTCTTTAAAGATGCAAGCGGATACGTTCTCATACCTATCGTCATCTTTAATTGAACATATCGAAATATTGAGGATACTGATACCACATATGATAATATCTACTATGAACAAACCTTTAAATAGTTTAAGTGGAACGAGTGTATTATGTTTCGCTTGTTATCTCGGTAAAATTGATGCAGTAAAACTACTATTAGATTGTGAACATATTGCAGTGAACGCTGTTGATTGTAAAGGTGCTACTGCACTTATGTACGCTGGTAGGGTTTAAAATTAGATGTACTAGTTACTAATATTTTTTATAGTTAGGGAAGGACATCAAGCTATTGTCCGTGAATTAATAAATCACAAAGCACAACCTGAACTAACGAATCAAGAAGGATTCTCAGCTTTACAATACGCTCGTAACTCTCCAATAATAACGTACGAACTTGAAAGGTATTTAGCACAAAAGAGGATAGCACAACTCGACTTACAATCCAGTCCATTACCTTTGAAACAGTTCTGTACTCTGTTAACTTCTACGATCGAAAGGAATTCAGCTTTATTATTCAAAGAAGGTGAACTCAAAGAATTTAACCGTAGTGAACCTTCGTTGAATGAAGAACACCATACCTTTTTGAACTTTATTCAGGAAGGAGATTATGATAAAGTCCATAGGATGATAATTGAATACTTCAAACCTCCTTTAAATCCCAACAAAGCTAGTTTAATTAACTTCCACGAAAAATCTACTGGATTAACACCTGCCCATAAAGCGGTTGGCAAAAGTACACACGGAGTTCTGTTAATGGAATCTTTGTTCATAGCAGGTGCCGATTTAAACTCTACTTCATGGTCTGGACGTACCCCTTTACACCACCTATGTTTGTTAGCAGTACAATCGCTAACACCCAATACTGAAAGTTCGACGAACAACTCCAACTCGTTAGGGTTAGTTTCCACCGCACCAACTTCTTCACTTGACATCGACCATTTTGTACAGCTAGCTGATAGGTTAATAAAATTAGGTGCATTGATCAACGTAGTAGATAAGAAAGGAAAGACTCCTCTACATTACGCTTCAAAAGGAGATGATAGTTTACTACCCTTAGTTAACCTGTTGTTAGAAAATGGGTCCGATTCTTTAGCTTTAGATCAAACCAACAAATCACCAGCCGAAGTTGCTGAATGCCCAGCTATAATAACCCGAATTCGTCAGTTCCGAAGGAAATCAGTAGCTAAATCTCTAATTGCACCGATATCGCGAGTTGAAGAACGTATTTCTACTGTTTCAGAAACACCGGAAGCCTCCATAGTTTCTCCACAAGAATCACCTATACCCTCCACCGTACTACTAAAATCGTCTATAAGTGAGAAATTGTCCTTAGGTCAGGGTATTCAGGACTTCTTAGATCAATATAGGATCTTCGACTCAGCAATCGCTTTAGATTGGTTACCCATTTTAAAGGGTATCAATTTACTAGTTATATCGCGAGTGTTGGCAGGTAGGTCACGTCATCAATTCCATTTAACTTCCCCCACCGAAGTAGCTAAGTTTAACTCTTTAGTCGAAGTATCTTCGTTACAGATGGATAAAGCGTACCAACTGTTCCACTTGTTATCTCACCATAAAGATATCATTATCAACGAGCTGTACGAAAACCATTACCTGTTCATAAAAAGTAAAGAGAATTTGGACCAACTTTGGAAGTTTAACGCCGATTTACTACCGTTGTTGAAAAATGACTTGAAAACTTTGTCCTCTGGTCTCAACTCTTTAAGTTCAGAATGTGGGTTTTTAGTTAAAGCTTTAGGCAACAAACGGGTCACTTTCATGCAGGAGTTCCAACGACTTATGATGCTTCAGAAATCGAATATGCAGTCCAACAACCAAGCTTTGGAAGATATCTTAGGTTCGGATTCTATCGAATCGGTTGAATCAGCTTCACAGTTATCAGCTGCTGGTATCGAAAAATCGGACGAAGAAGCAGCACATAGTGATAATGATTTACGAACCACTGCCAGTTTAGAAACTAAATTTAATTCGTTAGTGTTGAGCTCTAAAGAGATTCAGTTAGATATGGACATCACCAAAGCGAAGTTAGCTGAACTATGTGAACAGAAAAACATTGTACTGTCTCAGTTCAAACTGTACATGGGCGATGGTAGTAACCGACACAACCGTAGGGATCTACCCAAGTCACGGATATCTATCTCATTTTCCGATTTAGCCTTCCAAGCTGAGGTTTTAACAGACCAGCACGAAAAGTTGTTAGCTAACTTGGAACGTCTTATTGATGAAAACGAACGGTTAGCCGATGAGATCATCATAGTTAGGGATGAGATGGATAAGGTATCACCCATCAAAAGGTTAGAACACATCTTGGAATCGAGTAACAACAATAGTTGCAGACCTACTCCGTTACAGAGGTCTACCTCACTATCTAGCGGTGTACATAAGCGTAAACC
The DNA here is from genome assembly GCA_037055185.1 of Capillidium rhysosporum. Classification (NCBI taxonomy): domain Eukaryota; kingdom Fungi; phylum Entomophthoromycota; class Entomophthoromycetes; order Entomophthorales; family Capillidiaceae; genus Capillidium; species Capillidium rhysosporum. Next base: position 39,224 of record JAWQFY010000140.1, read on the forward strand.
TTCGATTTGTTTAAGTGACGACCAACAAGCTAGTTCTAGAAAGTTAGTTGACCTGATGTTACAGATCCAAGCCATCGATTTAGCTCTGTTCTCGTTGAACACCTGGATCCCTTATCGAACCCGTGGGTTACGTTCCATTAGTACCGATATCGACAATACTTTGGAAGGATTATCAGCTGGTGTTGAAGAATTCCAATCGTCGATAGTTTGGTTCGACCAGTACACCGAGCAGATCAAGACATCCATACTGAACAAGGAGACCAGTTTGAACCAAACTATCCACCTTAGGGAGAATTGGTTAGCACGTGTACGTAAGTCGATGGAAGAGGCGAAGGACATCAAAGAAGACACCGCGGTATCCCACTCGTTAAAACAGTGGAGCTGGGATTTCGAAAATGGGTTCCGACAGTGCCAGAGTTCCAATTTGGAGCACTCGTGCCTTGAACTTTCCACATTGATGGAGTCCAACCAATCGTATTTAGAGTCAACCCACTCCAAATTACAATCCTTCTCAGCTCAGATCAAGTTCCAAGACCAATTTATAAAGACCAAGCTACACTCATCTGACCCTAAGCATCTGGGTGGGTTACACGAGCTACATCGGTTGGAGGTGTACCTGGACAAGATAAAGACTAGGGATTCCAACAACCTATCCAACCTGATGCACGGTAGATCGCACAGCTTCGCTAACACTTCGGGTCGTCGCGCTTCGTCCATTTTCGGTACACCGGAGCTGGTACCCTCTTCACCTACTTCCTCCTTCTTCTCCAACTCTCCCGAATCCAACTTTGATATCAATTACTTCAACCACAAGCGGATGTCCAGTGAGGATCTGGCTAAGAACGTGCGTCACTCCATGTACCCTACCAACATTGAATTCAACCGTCAATCTTCTTACGTCAATGAAGGATACACCCGATCTAGAAGGTCGTCCTCGCGTACTACTAACTCCATCGATTTCTCTGCCAGCTTACCTACTCGGTTTAGCGTACGATCCAGCACAGATGGTAGTTTAAAGAATAAGAAGAGCTCGTTGATCAACACGACCATTCACGAGGACTCCGGTTCCAAACTTACTCCTAGACCTATCAGTAGCAGCTTAGCTGAATTACGTTTACGTAGATCCATCTCCATCCACGGACTAAAATCAGTAACCGCTAGTTCCAACTCTGTTGGTTTACAACGCCAATCCTCTACCTTAAGCCCACCTAGTAGCTCTGCAGTACCTCGTTCACCGAGACCGGTGTCAGCTTACCGCTCTTTAAGGATGTCCGGTTCGGTAGCCAACTTCCGACCCGCCTCGTTGGACCCCACTACCAACCTGCTTTCCCCAGCCCAACTCGGTTTGAAGAACGTAGCTTCGTCACAACAGCTTCGTACCAAGACCATCAAATTAAACCAACCCGACACCATGCAAAAGGTACGTACCGCTACCAATTCGGCGATCAAGGAGTCACCCACTGAACTACGTAGGATTGCCAGCGAGTTGTACTCGCAGGTTAAGTTACCCGGTTACGAGAAAGTCAAGTTCCAGGATCCCAACACACCCACCACTCCCTCCATCTCCTCAAGTAACACTTCGGAGGACGGCAAGTCCGAACTCGGTGAAGCTGCCAAGCAGGCGCGCGATAGGCTTCATGCCATGTTGCTTGATACCAAACGTGAAGTGGATATCCTACAACGACTGGTGACCAAAGATCCCCTCCCACCTACAGCTACTGAACTGGAGCAGAGGCAGTACAAACTGCTCACTAAGAAACGACAACAGGTACGACAGATGACTTTCGCTTTACAGAAGTTGGATAACAACACTACCGCTAACATTCAACCTACTAAATCCTTCAGGAAGCATGATAGAAAGCCTACCACCCTACATGCTACCACTACCTCCACTACCTCACCTATTATCTCTACCAACCCTACTACATCGGTTAAGTTGGATGCTGGCAAACAGAGCCTAGCTGCTTAAACTCCTTTTGGACTCTACATCCCTACCTATCTATTTAATCGTCAGGTGTACGATGCTTTATCTTAACTTACACTTGTCCTAAAAAAACTTATTTTCTTCCACAAGTTTTATCTGCTAAAGGAATATGTATACTTGTATATATACCCTTATAAAAATGCTTTTTAATAAAAATATTAGCTTATATATTCTTTTATATTTATATATTAAATATTCTTAACTTTATTGTAGTATATAAAATAGTGTTGATATAAGGCTGAGTTCATTTGGAAAGGATAAAATTTAACAATGGATATTAATTTATTTAATCTAAAACTTACAATTAGTTACTTTGTTTAAAAAAAGGTTGTTAAACTATTCAACCTTTTTGTTTAAGTTCAACATAGAAGTATTATCTTTCATACCAATTAAAATTTTAATTAATAAAACTTAAAAAAGTAAATGTTGTAAAATTACATTTTATTCAAAAATAAAAACATTTTTAACTTTTGATAAAATTAAAATTTATTTTATAATGGATAATGGAACTTTCTTTAAAGTTATAAATTAAAGTTTTACATTTATAAGAAGTTTTAAAAGTCTACTATTTAGTTAAGTGTATTTAAAATAATTTTTAAAATACCTATACCTTTAAATTAATATTAAGTAATAATTAATAATCTATTTTTACTTTTTTTAGTTAATTTTTTTCAAAATATTAATAGAAAATTTTAAATAAATTTTCAACTATATATATATATTTAGATAAATGAAGACTTTAAATTAAATGTTATACTTGGGCTGCTAGCTAAAATAACTTAAAGATAAAAAATTTTAAAAAGAAGGAAGCTGTATAAGCTTAAAAATATAATTAAAATAATTTTAGTTAGTAAGTTTAAATAATTTACTAAAATATAGTTTATAAAAAATAAATTTTAAAAATAAGTAATGGTTTAAATTAAATAAAATACTAAAAAACTAATTAATTTAACTAGAATTTTAGTAAATAGAATAGTTAAAAGTAAATTAAAATATATTATTTATCTATTAAAATTTTAATATAAATAAAAGTAAAAATTATAATAATAATTTATTTATATATATATATCTATTACTCTTAAAAATAAAGTAAAAGTATGTTTTTAAAATGCTTTTACCATATATTAAAGTGTTTAAATAATTTTATAATTATTTTAATTTTAAAATTTAAATAATAATAAAAGTTAAATATATATATTATATATTTCTAAAAATAAAAATAACAGAGTTCAATTAATAAAATTAGTTAAAATTAATATATAAATATTTTTTATTTTATTTAATAATTTAAGTAATTTATTAAATATAATATTTTGCTATATTTTAGTAAATTATTAAAAGTTATTTATAATTAAAAAAAAAGTAAATACTATTAATAAAAGTAGTATGTTATAAAGTAATATGTTTATTTAAAACATTAATATTAGTATACTTTTAAATATTAATAAAAATTATACTAAAAATATTAATTTTAGTATATTAAAAAAAATTAGCTTATAATATAAAAAATTAATATAAATACTTTTTAAATCTAAAAATATAATTTATTAAAAATAACTATATATTTATAAAATATTATATTAATTTAACTATAACTACTATTTAAAACTTAGTTTAATACTATAATATATTATTTAATAGATTTAATATTCAATTTTAATAATAAAAACTAAGAGTATAAGTAAAGCTAAGTAAAAATTAGTAAAAATTAGTATTAAAAATCTAGCATTAATAAATTTAATATTAATTATTATTTACTTAATTTTATATATATAATTCTATTCAATCAATTATTTTCTATTATTAATATATATAAAATATATATGATTTTATTAGTTTTTTATATATTATTTTAAAAAAAAATTTATTACTAACTATATTTATTAGATTTAACTTACTATTAACTATATTATATTTATATATTAGTTATTAAAAATACTTTAATGAGTTAATATATTAAAAGTAAAATATATAAGTTATTAATATAATTTATATAAATATAAAGCTTTTTTAGTTAGTTTATTTTATATTATACTATAGTTAATTTTAATTTAATTAATATTAAAATATAATATAATATTTATATTATTATATTAAAACTATAGTAATACTTTTTAGAATTTTGTTTATTTACTTTTATTTTATAAAATATAATAGAAAAGTAGTTTTATATGTATGCAAATATAAAACTATTACTATATTATTATTTTTATTTAATAGTATTTAATATTATACTTTTATATTTATAATTTATAATTTTCTAAATATTTAAAATATTACTATAGTTTAATATATACTATTAAGTATTAATTTAATTTAGATATACTTTTAAATTATTTATAGTATTTTCAGATTTATATTACAATATTTATAAATTTAAATTAGAATTAGTTAGTAAATTTTATTCTAAAAAGTAGTATATCTAAAAATCCTTTCTAATATAAAATATATATTTAGTATTTTTAACTAGTTTAATTTTTCTTCAAGATGACATTTTAAATTAAATATAGGTAATATGAAAATATATACTCTAATTTTAACATAGAGTGTTTTTTTATTATAGTATTTAATATAGAATTTATATATTAGAATATATTTAAAAATAGCCTAAAATTAATACTTTAAATAAGATAATGTTTATTTTACAAATATATACATATTATATGCATAATGCATTTTTTATGGCTTATTGAAATTGCTATAGTACTTACTCTAATATACTATAGTACTAAAAGTTAAAAGATAAGTTTATACAAGTACAGATATTTTACATTATATTAATACTTTAGAATATTTACTCTAATTTTGATTTTTTAAGAAACATTCCTGTTAGGAGTTTTACTTTTCTAGCATGGTTTTTTGTAGAGCTGGTAAAGATAGATACCACCTCCATTTATGGAAGATAAGTTCTTATTTAATTTGAGATGACAACAGTTGCATTTTTTTAAATTGTTTTGGTCCTGGTATATCTTTATTGGTTGAATTTTGAATAGCCAAATATGCAAGCTTGGTTTCCATAACTTCGAAAACGAGTCAAGGTTATTTCTTTATTCAAGATGTTGGATCAACTACCTTATGAATTATTAGATGAGATAGTAGAAAATTTGGAACCACCTGAATGCATAAAATTTCAACTAGTTTCTAAGTTTATCAAGAGCGTAACTGAGAAATATGCGTATTACACGAACTATCGTTTGAGTCCAAGATACCCAAGGAACCCAAATTACTTCCCGGTAGTAAGCAATATAGCCGTAACGAAAAAACATCTTTTTAGAGAGTTTTATTTAATAGCCGATGAGCGAATTATTAATCTGAATATTTTAAATCTGAAAAGATTGATACTTTATATCGAACGGTTCAACCCTTTAATTTTACAAGAAATAAATCGACTAACTAATATAGCTAAAAGCTTATTTTTACATGGATACCATTTTAATGACTATAACTTAGTTTTAGAAGCTTGTTTACCAAGATTAACAGAGCTAATCATACTTGATCTTGGATCTCCAAATTGCATGCTTTTTAATGATTTGTACAGTGTTAAACTTACTCGATTAGATATCAACATTAAATCATCTTCTTTCGAACAGCTGGTCATTATCACGAAACAATTTTCCAACTTGAGAAGTTTAAAATTGAAATGTAAGATAAATGTTTCTGGGTCCAATGAATTTCCAACTTTTTTGAATCTTAAACATCTTGAACTAGATGTAAATCAAGAATTTTCAACTTTAGTTTTAAAAAGTAGACCCGCTTTCCCAAAGTTAAAAACCTTTTTTTTTTTTAACACTTTAAATAGACTTATGTCTGATTGCGAACCAATTTTTACTAGCTTACCAAAATGGCCACAAATCTCGAAAGCACAGTTCAATTCTATACCTTGTAAATATATTACAGTCGATCTGTTCAAATATATAACCGACCTTAGTATTAATGATTTAGATAAAGCAAAATTTTCGGCTAAATCTTTTCGGATCCTTTTTGCACAACTTGTTCAATTCAAATTCGATGGAGTATTGAAAGATAGGTACTTCCAAAATTTAAAACCAGCAACCCGCCTCCGTAGATTACATCTGAGTAACCTTAGAAGTATTAGTTTGAATTTGGCTAAATGGTTATTAACCTGTTTACCAGTGTTACAATCTTTTCAAGTCAATATTAAAAATTTTGATGAACAGTGTCAGGTTTGGTATGCTCCCTTGAACCGTTATGAGCCACGACTTCCTTTCCTTATAAGTGTAAAGGTAGAGAAGCATTTGCAAAACTCTATTTTTTTAGATTGGTTTAAGGCTAAGGTGAATTCTTCTGTTTACTTTCAATATGTTTAGAATATTGTTGGGCTTTACTAAACTGTTTTTACCTATTCTAATATTAATTATAATAATATTTTTTAATGCTAAAGGAGCTTTATATATAATAAAATGTTTTAAATCAGGTGCAAAGTATAGGAGTATATCCCATACTTAGTTAGAAATATAATTTATTAGTAATATAAACTTTAATATAGAGTAATATATTTGAAGGCTAAGCAATTTTATATTAATAAACTATTTATATATAAAAATTAAATTTACTATATTTATTTCTTATATAGTGTAAACTATAATAATTCTAAGCTGTTTAAGTTTAAATTTTAAGTTTTATTTATACTTTTAAGCTTTTTTAGTTTTTAAAAGTCTAAAAGTTAAATATTTACTTTATTTATTTTATTAATTAAATATTAACCCTTTTAAATCAAAGGTTTTGTGAAAAGATTTAAATTATAAAATTAGAAAGTTAGAAAAGTTAAAAATTTAAACTACTAATAGAAAAATAGTAAATACTAAAAAAAAAGATAATTTATTATATAACTATACAATATTTAAAAGAAAAAAGAAATTTAAAGCTATTATATATTATTTATTTTAAAATTCCAGTTTTAAAAAAGTTAACTATTTATATTTTATTTTTATATAGTTTATAGCATTTACAAGTTTTTATTATAATTTATTAATTTAATATTTATAATTGCTTTGTAATATCTAGTTTAAAACATTATACTAAAGCTAATATTCAGATTATATAGTATAAAATATTATAATAATATAGTAACTATAAATAATATAAGTTTGCCTAAATATATATATAAGAGTATTACTTTAATATTAGTATTATTATTAATAAAAGATGCAATAATAGCTATAATTTAGTAAGCAATAGTTTTAATATTAATATTAGTTATTCTTTTATAAAATTTAACTATTTTATATATATAAAATAATTAGTTTACTATATATATAACTAAAAAGTTAAGTTTTTTATTATTAAATATATATATAAAGTATAAATAAAGTAAGTAAATAAAAAAGTTATAACAGCTTTTTTTATAAGTAGCTACCTTAATATATTTAAAAAAGTATACTATAATAATAAAAATTATAATATAAAAGTATTAAAAAAGCTTATTATTTATTATTTAATTAATTATAAATTAAATTTATAATATATATATAATAAATTTATTTATTAGTTATAAGCTTAATTAATTATTTATTTAAGCCTTAATAGCTTATACTAGATTTTATTTATAAATATATTTTATAGTTAAGCTTAAATTAATAATAAAATAAAATATATTAGTATAGTTTTAAGCTGATTTTTTTATAAATTTTTTAATATTATATACTTTTTATTTAACTAAATACTACTTTTCTCTTTTATAAGTTTTATAGCTAAGTATATATTCTACTTTATATTTGGTATTAGAATTTAATATTAGGTTTATTGCTAGTATTAGCTTAATATTTTTTAAATAATTTTAAATAATTTTAAATAATTTTAAATAATTTATATTTATATAATACTAACTTTTTTATAAGTTTTAATAGTAGTAAGTTTTTATTATTAATATATATATATATTTCAACTTTCTATTTAAAAGTAAGCTAGCAAATTATATTAATATTTTTTTATTGCTATTTACCAATATTTTTAATATTATATTAAACTTTATTTTAGATTAATTTTATATTTTTAAGAATTTTTAAAATAAATAGTAATTATATATTCTTTAAAATAATTAATATTTTAAATATATAAAAATAATTAATATTTTAAATATATAAAAATAAAAACTATAATTTATAAAAAATAAAATTTTTAATTAAAGTTTATTTGCTATTATTATATATATAATAAATAAAAAATAATATCTTTATTTAGTTGTTTTATAAGTTATTTATATAGTAGCAAAAATATTATTTAATTATTTAGTTTGAGTATTTAATTTATTTATTAGCTTAAAATTAATATAATAATATTAAGCTTATTTTAATGTCCAACTTTTTATAAATATTATTTTATAATTAAGTAATAAATTAAAAGTTTTAGTTTAATATAATATTTAAAAATAGCTTTTTTTAGCAGAATATTTTTAATAAAATAATAATACTTTATATAATAATATACTAATAGTATATAATATAATTTTAATATATTTTCTAAATTAGTTAATGATAATAATTATAATTTTAATATTATTATATATTAAATAATCTATATATAAAGTTAATATTTATATTTTTTTATAAATATTTTAATATTAGTAATAGTTGTATAAGCTTTTATTATAATAGATAGTTATTTTATTTATAATTATAAATGTAAAATCTTTTTAAATACTTAGTTATACTATTTTTTAGTCTAGACTAAGTATATATTTATTATATTAATTTAATAGTTTTATATATTTTAAAGTATTTACTAATAAAGTAAATATAACTTTTTATAATTATAATAACATATAAATAAGTATTATAAATATATTTTCTTTTTTAATACTATAAATATTTTTTAAATATAAGTTATATTATAATACTATAAATATTTTTTAAATATAAGTTATATTATAATACCTATTTAAATATATTTATTTTATATAATATTTAGCTAATAATTAATTTGTCAATATTGTTTATATATTTTCAGCTTTTATTATCTTTTTTATTATTTATCTTTTTAAATAAATTTTTACTTTTAATATACTATACTATTTATTTTTTATATATTAGTAATACTTTTATTATTTTAGCTATTAAAAATATTATTAAATATTATTAATAACTTATATAATTAAATTATAATTTTAGTTTTAGTTTTATTAATTTTTAATAGTATATTTATAGTTAGCCTTTTATAATAATATTCTAGCTATTTAATTTAACTTATTAATTTATAAGTAATTTAAAAGTTATATTTTATTTTATTTTAGTTTTTTTATATTAGTATAGCTCTAATAAAAAAGTTTAAAATATTATATTTTAATATAAAAAGTTTATTAAAGTTTGGTTATAAAAGTATAAAAGCTATTATAAATAAACATTTAACTTTAATAAAAGTAATATTATATTTTTTATTTTAAAAAAAATACTTTATTAGATATTAAGTAGATAAATAGTATTACTACTTTTAATAAATTAATGTAAAATTATTGCAAAAATAAATAAAGCTAAAAAAATATTTTTAATATTATAAACTTTACTTAATATAATAATATAACTATTTTAAATAAAATATTTTTTAAAAATTATATTTTTTAGCTTTATATAAATATTAACCTTGCTAATTCTTTTTATAATTAGTTATAAATATTTAATTAATTTTTTTAAGTCTTTAAAAGTACTAATATATTATTAAGATGACCTAAAAACTAAGTTTATTATATATTAAAATATTCTTAATGCATTTTTTAACCTTAACTATATTATTTTATATTAAAAAATCTTATAATAGTAATAAAAAGCTATAAAAAGCTATAAAAGATTTTTAAAACTTTTTTACTAAAATTTAGTAAAATATATTTTTTAGGTTAAATTTCAAGTATATTATTACTTTAGTAATAAATATATAATTTTATTTAAGTAGTAGTAGTAAATAAGTATTAGTTTTTATTATAATATTAATTTTTTAATAATTTATAACAAAGTACTATTTATTTTTTTAGCTACTAATATAAATAAAATAATATTAAATTTCAATAATATAACAAATTTGCATTTTAATATTTTAATAATATAATCTTTAATAATTTTATACTTAATTAAAAATTTTAAGTATAATAATGCAAGTTAGTAAAATTTAGGCAGAAATTTAATAATTTTTAAGTAAATTTAAATATTAAGTATTTTAAATAGTTTTAATACTAATCTAAATTAAATATATAATTAAATTCTTTTAAATTATTAGATAAATTTACTACTATTTAAAAATTAAAAAATATAATAAGTTAAAACATTTAATTTATTAATTGAGTATTTAATAAAAATTAAAATAGTTTAATACTAGTTATCTATTATATTTTTATATTAATCTTAAAATTTTTAATTTTTAATTTTATTGTTTAAATATTAATTTAATATAAGCTAAAAATTACTAAATAAGTTTATTTATAATATAAATAATAAAATAATTAGCTAGTTTATTAATTTAGTAATAAACTTTATTTTAAATAGAATATTAATTTATTTAATTTTTACTACTAAGTTTTAAGATAAATAAGCTATTTATTTTTACTATATATAGTTTTAGAATATTATTATAAATATATAAGTTAGTAGCTATAATATTAATTAAAGCTTTTTTTTTAAAAATTTCAAAATTATTTATTTAAAGTTTTATATTAATATAAAAATATATAAAAGTAAATTTATTAAAAAAATTATAACTAAAACTAGTAATAATAAATAATATAATTTTAGTATAGATATTAAAAAACTTTTAATTTTTACTATTAACTATATTAAATAATTTTAATTATCTTTAATTAATAGCAAAGTTTTTATTTATAACTTAAGTTTATTTATTTAAAATTTTAACTTATAAAAATAAAATATAATAGAAAATAATTAAATAAAAATATTTTTTATTTTAGTTAAATATATATTGATTATATTTATAAAATTTAATTACTTAAAACTTTATATATATTTTTTAATTAGCAATATAAGTAAAATATATTAATATAAATATAAATTTTATTAATTATAAAAACTTTATAATAATAACTAATATATTTATATTTTTTTAAATAAAGTATTAAATTTTATAACTATATTTTTTTTAATTTAAAGCTTAATTATTATTATAATACTAATTTTTATTAAAAAAGTATTTATTAATAATATAGTAGTTAAGCTATAATAATATACTGTAGTTAATTATCAATTAAATAGTTAAGTAAAATATAAAAAGTTTTTTAAAAATTAATTTTTTATAAAATAATAATAAAAATAAGCTAGTTAAAATTAGTATATATATTTAAAGAAACTGTAATTAATATTTTATAAATAATAGGCTATCTATAGCTTATAATAGTAAGTTTATTTATTTAGTCTATTTTAGTAAATTAATTAAAAAATCTTATTTAGAAGTTAGAATAATATTGATATAAGTTTTTAAAATTAGTTAGTAAAAGTTTATATATTATAAAAATTTTAATATAATTAAAAGTATAGTAAAATTAAGTAAATTGTCTAAAAAGTTATAAAATATATTATAAAAAGCTTTTAGTTTTGATTATAATAAAACCTTATTTATAATATTTAGCTTAAGTACTAAAAGTAAAGCTTTAATAATCTTTATAATATACTTATTATTAGTATACTATTTATTATTATAAGTATTAAGATGAAATTTAAGTTTAAAGTATAATATTTAATTATAGTTTTTTAAATTAAATTTTATATATAGTTTAAATAGTAGATTATATTAGCTATAATTATATTATTAGCTATTTAAGTATTTTACAAATAGTATTTTAATTAATATTTGCAATTATAAAAAATATATAACTAATTTAAAGTATTAATAAATTAGCTAATTGAGTAGTTTTATAGAACTTAGAGTATAATTTAGGCTATTAAGCTAGACTAAATAATTATTATAATAAATAATAAATTAGATAGTGCTTAAATAAATAGATTTATTAAATACTTATATAGCTATTAAGCTATACTATTATAAATAAATAGTAGTAGCTAATTTAAAGGTTTTATTATTATATAATATCTAATTTAAAATATTATACTAAAGCTAATATTTAAACTATATAGTATAAAATACTATAATAATATAATAATTATAATAATTATAATCTAATAAGTAATATTTCTAATATTAACTTTAGTTATATTTCTAAAAAACTTGACTAATTTATATATATATAATAATTAGCTTACTATATATATAACTAAAAAAGTAAGTTTTTTAATAGCAAATAATATAAAAAGTATAAGTAAAATAAATAAATAAAAAGTTATAATAATTTTTTATAGATATATACAGTGGCAGTTTTACATTTGCACAAATGTAAAACCCCTTTTCTATCACATTTTATAAAATAAGAATAAGTAAATAAAAATTTAAAAAATTAATACTATAGATTTAATATGATAATATAAGTATTATATTAAAATTTTAGATTAATTAAGTCTAAATTGAT
>JAWQFY010000141.1:0-51480 GCA_037055185.1 Capillidium rhysosporum
TTATACTAAGTTTTATCTCTAATTATAAATCATTATGCTAAGTAATGCTTAGTAAAAGTATGATTATAAATTATTTTATACTAAGTAGTACTTAGTAAGATAAAATTAATATTTGTTATTTTAGAAAAAAGGAAATATATATAGAGAAAAAAATGGATATCAGTAAGGCTCAGTTAAATGAGCTAAGTAACAAAGCTTGTAATGTCACAGCAATAAACATAAAGGCTTAATAAGTAATATAAGTAAGTAAAATTAGTAATAACTTAGCAAAAAAACTAATATATATATATATATATTTAATATTATAAAAGATAAAGGCTATAAAAACTATATATTAGCTAGTAGTATTAAAAAAACTAAATTTAATATATAAATTTTATAATATTAGGCAAAAGCTTCTACAATTATAAATAATCTTAGTATTTTTAACAAAATAAAATAATAAAATAAAATAATAAAATATATATAAATATTTTACTATTTAAATAATAGTAGCAATTTTACAAATATTTCTAAAAATTTTAAAAGTAATTTATTAGAAATTCAAGCTATTAATTATTATAATTTATAGTATATTTAAGTTATAAAGTTATTTATTTATTAATAATACTAATAATTATACTAAACTTATTTAAAAATAATAAATTTAATAAGTTTTTAAGTAAAAATATTGGAATAAAAAATTTTTTTATTTAAAATTTTAGCTAATTTATTAAATTTTATTATATAAAATTTGAAAAAAAGAGAAAATTAAATAAATTTAGAAAAAAAAGCTAAAATAATAAGAATGATCAAAGTTAATAATTTATAAAATTATTAAGTAATAAAATATTATAATATATATTATATATTAATAAAATATTTAGTTTTTATTACAATATTAATAGTAAGCTTTATATTATAAAATACAAAATACTATAATGTAAAAGTAGTTAAAAATATATATATTTATATAAAAAAGTTAGTTAATAGCAAAAAAGTAAGTTTATTATTATTATTAACTATTATAATAATAATTATAAAAGCTTAATAAGTATTATAAGTAAATAATATTAGTAAAAACTTAGCAAAAAAATAATATAATTATATATTTAATTAAAGTTATATATAATAATAATTATAAAAACTAAAAATTAGCTAAAAGTAAATAAGCAACTAAATATAATATATAAAATTTACAAAAAAAATATAAGTATTTATAATTATAAATAGCTTTACTATTTTTAATAAAATAATAAAATAAAAATAAAGCTAATATATAAAATATATATAAATATTTTACTATTTTAGTAAAAATAGTAGTTTTATAAAAAATTTATAATATATTAAAATTAATTTAATTAAAAATTTAAATTATTAATTATTATATTTTATTATATATTTAAGTTATAAAGTTTTTTATTAATAGTGCTTATAGCTATATTAAACTTATTTATAAATAATAAACTAAATAAATTTTTAAGTAAAAATAAAAAATAATAAAAATATTTTTATTTAAAATTTTAGTTAAATACTAAAATTTATTATATAAAATTATTAAAATAAAATTTAAATAGCTTTAATATATAAATTTATAGGTATATTAATAATATTTAGCTAGTATTTTTTAATAATATAGATTTATTTAATAGTTTTTTTAATAAATTTAATATATTATTTTTATTATTTAAAGCTTTTATTTTATCTTTTTTCTATATTTATTAATATTTAAATTCTAAAAATATAAGAATATTTTAATAAATAAGTTTTTCTTTTTTATTAAAAGTTTATAAATAAATAATTAGTTATATTTTTTATTTAATAGTTATTTTACTATTATATTTTAATATATAAAAGTAAATATATAATTTATTATTAAATTATATAATTATTAATCTTAATTTAAAAATAATTTAAATTTAATATAATATAAAATGTATATATAAGCAAAAACTTTATTTAAAGTAAAAATAATATACAAATTTATATTTTTAAGTTTATATATATATATATATATTTAAGTATATAGTTTTATTTTAGCTAGTTTAGTAAAATGTAAATAATTTTTATAAATAATAGTAATTTTATTTTAAATAAAATAAAATACTAATTTAAATATTTAAAAAAGTTATATTTTAAAGTTTTTAATTTTATATATTATTTAATAGCTTATAATAAGTAATTTTAATATTTAAAAAATTAATTTTTTTTTAGTTATTATTAATTTATATTAGCTAATTTTTATATTAGTATATTTTAAAAGTTTACAATTATTAATTAATTATTAGCAAAAAAAATATATTAAAAATCTAAAATAAATATCTTATAAAATAAAATTATATACATATTTTTTAATTTATATATTTGCTATTTTTTAAAATAGTAATTTATATATTTTATATATAATATAAGACTGTTTTTATTATTATTTATTATTTTAATCTTGTTTATTAAACTTCAAAATATAATATAATTTAAACTAATATATTTTAAAAATAAAAAACAAAAAGTTTTAAAATTAGCTGATTAAAAATATAATATAAAAATAATATTAAAAAATCTACTAATTATATCAATTATTTTAAACTAATTATGTTCTAATATTTTCAAATAAAGCATTTTATATTTATTTTAACAGTTAATTACTTTAAATTTTATCTTATAAAAATTAAATATTTATATTTATATATACCTATAAATATTTTAAAGTACTTTAAAACTTAGCTAAGTTGTAAAAATTAAATAGAATAATCTTATTTATTAATATATGAATATTTTATATAATTTATAGATTAATAAAATAAAATTTAGCAAATTCTATCAATTAAACAAAATGTTATTAAAATTTTAACTTTGTTCAAACCTAAACCACTTTAAGCTATCCACATATATATATATTGTTATCATTATATCACCACTTTTATTATGTGAGAGATACTGCTACTATTTTTACAACTCAAACGTAGCTTTTAAAAATTGTATACTTTTGTGTTTTTTTTATAAACACTAACTGCAGAGCAGTTAGTAACAAAGTCTTTATTTATATTGTAATTAGATTAGAAGGGAACAAGAGGATCATAAACATAATTTTAACAAGTATATGGACAGGGTAGACAACAGAATACCCCAGGTTTTTAACATGTTAATGCACATGAGTAACAAAAATGCTTGAATTTTAACAGAAAATACCCAGCAATAACAGAAACACTCACAAAGGGAGTTGAACTTGTCTCTCCTGACTGAATGGCTTGCATTATTGCTCATTAAGCCACATTGCCCAACCAGGGATGTATACTACCGTATATTTTGCTTATTTTACTCTGATTTTTTCAAAAATATGCATTATGTAAAAAAATCTTATGGATTTATTTTCAATGCTTATATGTATTGAGTAAAGTAAGCAATAATAGTAAAAACTAATTTTAAGTTTTCAAGTAATCTATAGAAATTAAGAATAAAAAAGTAAAACACACTCAGAAAATGAAAAAAATATATATATTATAAAATTTAATACGAATTAATAATTACGAAACATTATTTAACTTATCAACTCTAAAGCTATGATGTTGACCGTCGAATTTACATTCCAAAAACTTTTGGACTGTAAGTTTAGCTACATCCAAACTTATAACTCTAGCACCTAAAGCAATCACATTGGCATCATTATGCTAAAAATAAAGAATACATTGTTTAGCAAAGAGTGAAAGAATAAAAAAAGTATTACTCTACGAGCCATTTCAGCAGTATATTCGTTATGACACAAGGCACATCTTATATCCTTAACTTTGTTAGCAGCTATAGAGATACCTATACCCGATCCACAGATCAGAATACCTAAAGGCTTTTGAGTCTTCGTGTAATCCAACAGTTTATGGCATAAAGTTTGAGCTATATCTGGATAATCACACTTAATATAAAAAATGGAAAATTAGTATTATTGAATATTAGAATTTAAAAATTACTCTTTCGTTATTATAAGTTCCAAAATCTTCTAGATTTAAATTAGGGTACTGTACTTGTAAAAAAGCTTTTAAATCTTCTTTAAATTGGTACCCAGCATGATCCGAAGCTATTAACAATTTTGTTGGTGGGTAGGTAGATGAAGTTTGTTCGGTTTGATCCATAGTTGTAAAGTTAAATTTAAATCTGTACAGATGTTGGAAAGTGGAAAGTTTTAATAGTTTTGGTGCTCCAAGTTTCATAATAAATTTTAGTAAAAGTGGTCTACGTCATCATTTACAAGTTTTTTAAGTAGTTTATTGGTAAATAAAAGTAAATCCGAAGATCCTTATTGATTCTATCATCTTGCTCCGTTAACTTTAAGTTTCCTATAACGAGTCCACATATATTGTCTTTTTGTCTACATCCTCTTAAACTTATTTATTTTCATTTTATTTCCTAATTTAATTTAGAATTTGCGGACCTTATCCCTAGTTATTTATCACTGCTTATACCGGTGTTTTTTTATTCCGGCAAGCAGTTTAGTCTATCCAAAGTATGTAGTTATTTTATTGGTGCTTACTTGAATTTACATTCGATTTATTTTGATGTATTGATTTAATTTTTGAATACTTTGGTACCAGTCTAGCAATAATTTCCAAAAGGAACTAAAATAATAATTTAGGGTTTTGATAATCCTCTGCATCGGGTGGTTTGAATTTAAAACTTAATAATTATACATATAATAAGAAATTTTAAAGATTTTATTTAAGCGTCTAAAAAGGTTAAGCAGCCGAATTGAAGGCTAATCTGTTAGGGGTACCCGTGTTCGCAGAAGTGATTACATTAGTAGTGGCCGAATCTATAAGCTTTTTAACAAGCTGTTGATTAGTCAATGTAGATTTCGATAGGTAGTAAGCTGCAAGACCAGCTACATGTGGAGTAGCCATAGACGTACCGTTAAGCGTTCTAGTCCCTCCATTATTCCAAGTGCTCAAGATATTGACACCAGGAGCGAATATATCAGTACATCTACCATAGTTAGAGAATGAAGCTCTAACATCCCTAATATCGGAAGCGGCAACGGTGACAGCGTTAGGAGTAGAAGCTGGTGATACCCTGCATGCATCTTGGTTATCATTACCAGCTGCTACTACCGCAACGAACCCTTTGTTGTAAGCTGAATTGACAGCGTCATTAATAGCTTGGTTCCTACCACCACCAAGTGACATTGAGAGCACATTACCTTTGGTTCCTTTCTTGTCGTTGACTGCCCAGTTGATACCAGCTATTATGTTGGAGTTGGTTCCAGATCCTAAAGCGTTCAACACTTTAACAGCAACCAATGAAACTTTCTTAGCCACACCGTACGTTTTGGATCCTACCGTACCGGCACAATGGGTACCATGCCCGTGGTCATCGATCCTTAAACCAGGCGGGAACGAAGCTCCATGTCGGGCTCTACCTTCAAACTCAGGGTGTTGAGTATATATACCAGTATCTATCACGTACACGGATACTCCGGAACCGTCTCCGTCGTAAGTGTACTTGTACGGACCCTTTTCAGCAACCTTAGCGCGCTGTGAAATTCGGTTCAAGCCCCAGGTCGAATCCGATTGTACGGTTGATATTTTAGATATCGCATCCTGTTCAATATATTTCACTTCAGGCATAGCACGTACTTTAGCTAACATTAAATCACTAAATTTTGCAGAATAACTCGATCCTATAAAATTATATACATATTTTATCGAACCAATATCCGCTCTACCCGAGAGCAAATTTTTTACTTTGGTAAGATGACTGTCCAGTCCACTACGTGACAACCCGTCTAACATAATGATATATTCACCTTCTATAGCATCTGCCGGTACATACAAAGGTGCTAAGGCTGCTAAGTAGGAGGTGATAACCGAACTAATAAGAATTATACTGTTAACGAACTTCATGGTTGGATCCTTGTCTAAAGGTTTAATATTAATTTACCCTTCTCGGATATCCTATTTATAGTTGGATGTGTACTCCTTCCTACTAAGCCGTCATAAATACAAAACGTTTTCCATTATATTACTGTTATGCTAAATAGTTTAATGCCATATCGAAATTTTAATTATTCTCTTATACAAGTTGGATGATATAATTTTACAATAAACAAATTGTAACTATTCTGAAAATGCAAATATCCCTATCGAAAAATATTGGAGTACCGTTTAATTCAAGTAAAAAACCTTAATAAAAGTTCGAAATCTGCATTATTCAAGTTTTCGAAATGAATAGAAAAGCCTTGCACCTTGCAGTATGGCATAATTTTATATAAACTGATTTTTTAGAGCAAATTTAAAAAGCCTTATAAAATTTTAATAATTATGCTATAGCTAATACATATCTAAAAGTTAATATACTGTACATTGAGCTTATATAGAGGCTGGTTTCTAATATCCGATTCCATACCAAAAATTTAGAATTATAGTTACAACATAAAAGTAATTACCAGCTCTATCCTCTTTAATATTTTAGAGCTCTAATAAATTTTGGATAAAACCAGTTCCTTTTAATTAAGTTACAATATTTTTGAATAAAATGTATATGCATAAGTATATCAAAAAATAAGTAATTATATAAACTTTATTGCATATAAAATTTGTTATGAGTTAAAAAACATATGTTTAAAAATTTAGCAGTGTTAATTATAATTATTTTATTTTATTTGAGTTTTTTTAGTACTATTTATTACAAAAAAAATAAATTATTCTAGTATAAAAATGAACTTAGTTATAAAATAATAAAGCAACATAATTCTCTAAAACTACGCTTACAAAATAATGTGTTCAAAAAAGCATATTTTAATAGTAAAATTAGGGACAATAAAAATATTTTTAATATAAAAATATAACTTTAACATTAACCATTATTTATTTTAATACACTTTATCCATATAATGTACTAATAAGTAAACTAATCAATTTTTTTAACTTTTAGAGTTAAAAATGTCTAACTATAGAAGAGTTTTAGAATTTGATGCTATTTTGATTTTAGGGATAGAAATCAGTCCAATAACTACCTCATTCATTGATCACAATTTTGAAATTAGTAATTAACCATAAGTAATTTCTTTAAAACCAAGCTACTATATTAATGAAAATTTATCATCACTAGATAGAGAAATTGAATGTTATATTTCTTTTATTTTTGTAGCACTATCTTTACTTAAGGGTAAAGTTAATCAATTTACTAACTATTCCATAACATTTAAACTAATAATACCTTTTTAAATTTAGTTAAGTTTATAAAATTTATTTTAAAAAGTTAATGATAAAATATTTTAATGAAACTCTATTACAAAATTTGTACTAAATAAATTACAAGTGAAGTATTGCTATTTTGTATATTATTATTTTTCATAGTTTCGAATGTTAGAAATAAAAAATTTTAATTATTTCAAAACGAAATGTCATTTTGCAAGAAATTTTAAAAGTGTTTCGTTTTATACAAACTAGTTTATAAACGTTTTATTATTTTAAGGAGATTTGTTTTGTGTATGGAAAACTTGTTTTTTTGCAAGCATGCGAAAAATGATTTATTATTTTGCAGATTCGTTTTTATATAAGGATAACTTGTTTTTTTATTATAGATAGTATAAAAAGCCAATTTAACGATTTTAAAATTGTAAACGATTTATAAAACCACAACATAAATAAAGGATGAATGAAGTGCTTGCTCAAATTCAACTTAAGCATAATATAAACGGTGAACAAAGTTGGGTGGTGTTCTTAGCTGAAAGTCGTTACATACCTAACCTTTTAAAGCCTCTTTTATTACTTCTAGTTCACCTTATCTACTGTACTATATACTCGAGATTAGGAGCTTACAACGATGCGGAAAAGAAAGTAGAAAAGTGAGTTTTTTATTAAATTCTATATTCATACTAACATTATTTTATTCAAGATTGATAAATGTTTACAACAAAACGAATTTCAACTCTAAGGATAAAGAAGTAACAAAAGTTGCGATAGTTACAGGTAAAATTAAATAAATTTAAATTTTATTTAACTTGAAAATAATTTTTAGGTGGGAATACCGGTATAGGCTATGAAACAGCTAGGATGTTAGTAAGAGCTGGATTTCTTGTGATTTTGGGTAAGTTTACACAATTTAAATTTTATTAATTTGATTTTTATAAGCTTGTCGTAGTGAAACTAAAGCTTTGGAAGCGATAAAGAGAATAGAAGAAGATTCGAAACCAGTAGTTGATGGGAAACGAGGTGCAGTACAATTTATAAAGTTAGATTTATCCTCATTACAGTCGGTACATAATTTTGTCGAAAACTTTTTAAGTCTCAATTTACCGTTACATTTCTTAATTAACAACGCTGGTGTGATGTACCTACCCCAATTTGAGTTAACTGAAGATAACCATGAAGCTCAGTTCCAAGTGAATCACCTCTCCCACTTCCTACTGACAAATTTATTACTGCCTAAGTTGAAGGAGACTGAAGGGGTAACTAAAGTGATAAATTTAAGTTCCAACGCACACTATGGCGCAGGTAGAAATTTTAAAGATTTCGTTGGTATGGATGACAAAGTCAAATACAACAGATTCATTCAGTACTTTCAAACTAAAGCTTGTAATATAATGACTACCTACAAATTACACCGTTTACTTAAAGAATCTAACAATTACGATAACGAAAATGGAGTTGTCACTTACACCTGCCATCCCGGTTTGGTAAATACCGAACTTTTGCGTCATGGTTTTGGAAATTCTACATTTCTTAACCCGGTAAAATCTATAGTTATGAAATCTCCTTTACAAGGTGCACTTCCTACTTTAAGGTTAGTTTTCTTAAACGAAGAACAGTTGCTAGCAGATGCAAAAAATTCCAATTGTGTTGACGCTACTAAATTTACGAAAAATGGTCCTTACCATCACCTTTACTACTCCGATGAACTTCCTACTATCCCACTCTCCACTACTTTAAGTGAAACGAATCAAGATAATCTGTGGGAAGTATCCAAAAGCATGGTTGCTAAGTATATAAAGTAATTGTGTTATTCAAGTATTTTCTTTGTTAAAACTAGGCACATGCTTTACCAATGATACCCATAAGTTTATATATACATAAAAATCTATTGATCTTTATAATAGTTGGAGTTAAATACTTTATAGATGTTTTAATATTTTATTAAAAGTTGATTTTTAAATATGAGATATACTAGTGGCAAACTATTGCTACAAAAGGAAGTTTAAAAGTAGCTACATCTATATATTGAATTTTTGTCCTTATAAGTTAAATTTAAAAGAAATTAGATAGTTAAAGTAATACAAAGTTCTTTATTTGAAACTATAAAGGTAAAAGAAGTCCAGAATAAATACTATTACCAATATTTTTAAATACTGTCTTTATAGTATAAAGTATAAGACTATTTAGATTTGCTAAATTAAAAAAAACCACTATATAATTAAAGATAGTTAAAAACTAAATAATAAAAATCACTACTAATTTTAATAATTAACTAGTCTTAATATTTATAAATTAATATTATAAAACTTAATTTAATAGAAACTATTTCCATATAATATAAAAACTTATATTTAATAGTAGTTAAAGTATTTGAAAATTTAAGCTGATTTCATCTTATGACTAAAACCATAAAAATAATTTATTCTATTTTCTTAATAACTTTTTTTGAAATAAATATATATATTTTAATAAATATTTAAACAAATATATATAAAGATTATAAATTAATTAATTTATATTATTTTGCTTAAAGTTTAATAAAATTTAAAAAAATAATTATAATTTTTTTTCAATTATTTTTAATATTTAAATTACTTTAAAAACAGTTGATTATAAGGATTTAGTAGTTAAGTAATAAAAATTTAATTTATAATCTTAGATAAAATATAATGCAAAATTAAAATAAGAAAAAAAAATTTTAAATAAAAGCTATTTAGTTAAAATTCAATTTACTAAATTTAGATTTAATAACTAACTTTAAATTTATTTTAAATTAATAAGTATAATAAAAGTTACTATATAAGTATACTTAATAGTTTTATTTAAATATTTTAATATTATAAATAATTGTATATCTAATTAGTAAAAGTATAAAATTTATTTTTCATATAAATATAATATTTTTATAATAAAATATTAGCTTTTAAAACTTAAATTTATAATTTATAACTTTATAGTTAACTTTAAAATTAAATATAAAAGTTTTAATTTCAGTAAAATTAAATAAATTTAAGTTTAATATCTAAGCTTAAAAATATATTAACTTTTAAAAATTGTATAATTTTTTTAAACTTTAACTAATTTAATATAATTAAATTAGTTTTTTACTAAATATTTTCTATTTTTAATAAAAGAAATCTATTTTATTTATTTTATTCTATTTTTTAGTTTTTTGAAATTAGTAGCTGTATATTAATTTAAGTTAATTTTACAATAATGTTTTCATTTAATAAAAAAATAAAAGCTTTAAAATAATTATAAAAAGTATTAATAATAACTAGCTATAAACCTAAATTTAAAAAATAATTTTTATTATTAGTTATCTTATTATTGCTAAATTTTAAAACTTTTTTACTATTTTTAAAATATATTTTAAAGCTTAGTAAAACTTTTACTTATAAAAATAAATATCTTAAATAACTAATAATTAAAAAATATTATTTAAAAATAAAAAATAAAAAATAAAAATAAAATAAACTAAAAGTAGTATAATAAAAGTTTTTTTAAGTTTTATTTTTATAAATATGTTTTTAAAGTATTTAATATTTACAGATCTATTATTTATATTATAAAAAGATACTATAGGCTAAATATAAAGTAAAAGATAGCTAAAATTAACTTTTTTTCTATATATATAAAAGAACTTTTACATTTTTTAAAAACTTTATCTTACTAACTAAGCTATCAAAAGTTTTTCTTTATACTAGTAAAAACTTTTAAAAATAGTAAGTATACTTAGCTTTTCTAAGCTCATCTTTTTTCTCTTATTTACTTTACTATATTTTGTATTTAGCTTAGTATTTTTAGCTAGCTTATTAGATTTTTAGTTCTATAGTTTTTACAACTTTTAGCTTTATTTAAAAGCATTTATATTAGAAAAGTTAGTTAAAAATCACAGCATCACAAATTTAAGAGCAGCAATTTACAACTATATATCTTTTCAGTTATTAAATTATATTTTATTTATATTATTTAATACATTATTATTATTATATTATATATATAGCTTTTATATTCTGATATATTCTTATTTTGGATATTTGGTTAATACAAACATAAATTTAGCTTAGCTACAGGGTCTAAAAAATTAAAATTATATAGAACTGCCTTTTTAATATAAAAAGTGATATTATAACTTATGGATAAACTAGTACCTTAAAATTAATTAATTAATCTATATATATTAGATTTAAAAGATAAATCTTTAAAAATTCATCTCTATATTTGGAAAAACATTTAGTAACTCTAGTGACACTTTAAAATCTAATATTAGTGCCATAATAAAAGTAACCATTAACTTTTAAATATTACATTTAAGTTTTTATTAGCTTAATAAATTTCATCAAAAGGTGAGGTATTATTAAAGCAATTATCAAATACAGAATTAACTGCCTTTACAACAGTATCTCTATCAGGGCATTTTGGATGACTGGCAACTGCTAAAATTGCTCTTCTTCTAACACACACCTACAAAATTTATTATGGTATTTTAAAAATATTTTTACTTGATGTTGCTTGGATATGTTAAAATTACCTCTCTTTAATTCGTTAGTAAATCTATAATCTCCACTTGAGCTATTAGCTTTTATCTAAAAAAAGTTGAGCGTATTTTCATAATTTTTCCTTACCGAAGAGCATGCATAATGATATACATTATTCCAATCCACTTTATATCGACTAAAAACAAGTTAAACCCCAAATATAGCGATAGTACCAATGGTCGTAGGCATGAATAAGCTCATGAGTTAAAGCATCTTCTAATTTCTGTTTGTTGTAAAATCTATTTTGACATATTAGTATAGGTTGGCTAGAGTTAGGTAAGAAACCAGAACTTCGACTACCATCACAAGGTTTACACGCTATGTTGCTAATATCTATTTTGCAGTAAACCTTCTTCAACTCTTTTACTAAAAACACTACTATTGGACCTACAGTATAATAAAATACAAATTGTTAGTTACTATTAAGCATATTCTTTTACTGTTTCTTAAAAGCTGTTGGGTCCATTTTTCACATCTAATTTTATCTCTATTCAGTAAATTTTCCTCTTTTGAATTTTTAAATTCGAAGCTACATTTTCATCTAGCAAACCTAATTTATAGTTGAAGTAGTTAGGTAATTTCTTATATGTATATTCGATGTCTCCCATCGAAAGTTTGAAAAATCTAAAAGGTTATTTAACCAATTTTGTCATTTTAAACTTTTCAATTTAAATCATCATCATTTTTAGTGACTTATTGCGATTTAAAAATTAAATAATAAGTACTCATTCTCAAAAGAAACTATACAGAAGATTTGACTAGAAGCATTTATTAATATTACATATATTAAAGATATAAAATATTGAAATGAGCAAATCAATCGAAAAGAAGTACTATGAAGCTATGGAAGAGCGGCTATTGAAAGTAGAATTAAGTCTGATGAAATCGAAGATAACCCCACCAAGTTTACAGAAGTTAGTAGATTCACCTATACAAGAAGAAGACCAACTTAACTTATTTCAAACTTATATTTTAGTTTTAAGTAAATGGTCTCTACTTATTAATAATCGTGATGAACCTATTATATCTAGTTTAAATTTAAAATATAACCAAGCCATATTGAAAAACTACACTAATTTGATGGAACCCACTGAGGTTGTTGATCTCGTAGATACTATTAGAACTAGTTGTATAGACTACCAAACTAAATTACAGCTTTTACTCAATAATGTCAACCAGATTAATTTAGGATGTAAAAGCTTGGAGGCATGTATTGGATTGGAAAATAACTTGAACCCACCTCAATTTAAAGGTAAATATCCTTTATTTTAAGGTTTATTTTAATTTATTTTCTTTAGATTATATTAAATATATGGATGGTTTATATTCTATCATCGATACTTTTATTCAACCACAGCTTCAACTTAAAAATAATAGTAAAAAAACAGCTTTACTTATAGAAGCTTACAATTTATGGGTAACTTTAAAATGATATTTTTTACTGATTAATTTTATCACTTACATAGGTTAATGGAGTTACTGAAATTATTTTCTATCTTAAAGATACTTTATCTAAACTAAATAAGAAACTAGATGTGGTTGAGCGTAATAAATCTGTAGATAAGGTTTAATTGTTACAATTAAAACGATAGGTTTTGTAAATATATTATGAGAGTAAACTATTTATAAATAATCAGAAATGTATTAATTAATTTACTTATTAAAATAATATAAAAATAAGGTATCAAGTTTTTTGTAATTTATTTTACTAATTTTAATTGTACATTGACTATAATGAAGTCGTATTCTATATTAACAAGGCATTAATTAAATTGCTACCAGTCCTTAATTGTTAAATATTATTACATAACTAAATTCTTACTACTTAATAATATGGCTATTAATAAGTAGTTAATTTACTTAATGTATAATGTTATATTAATTATCTATTATTAATAACCACAAATTTTTTTATAATCTTTTATTCAGTATAGAGCTTTTAAAAGTATTAGAAAGCTAAAATAATATATATATATTTATAGCTATATATTTAGGTATTAATTTATTTATATATGTGTAAAGTAAAACAGTATAAGTATTTTAAAAACATAAATTTTAAATCCTAAAAAAATTAACAGTAAATTTAAAAAAATAAATAATACAATTTAAAATATTATATCTTTTAGTATTATAGTTTTATTAAGCTTTTAAAATTAAAATTAGTAACTATTTTTTTAAAATGGTCTAAAAAGTTTATTAATCAATTTTACTATAGATATAATTAGTATATTTTTCTGTAAAAACTTGGTTTTATTTATATAATATTTATGTTTTAGTTATTAATTAATTTTAAATAATTTTTTATATTTAAAAAAATACTACTTTATATTTTTATATATAGTTAACTATTTTAATCTTTATTATTATTTTAATATACTTATATTTTAGTAAATTAGTTTTCTAATTAAAATTGCATATTTTAATAATATAAATTAGCTAAACTTTTAAAGTTACTTTATAAGTTTTAAGAATATATAAATTTAAAATTTACTATAAAAATTTTATATTTAAGTATATACTAAAGTTTAAAATCTAATAAAATTTATAAAGATATAATTATTAATTAATATTTATAAATATTTGGAAGATTTAAAAGTATATAAATTATTTTTTATAATTAGATTATTTTATTTTATTTTATTTTTAATAACTTTTTTACTGTATATTAACTTTATTTTTAAAGTTTTCTCTTATTTAGTATAATTTATAATAGTATTAAAAGTTAAATATATTTAAAAATTAATTGCCATTAGTTTAGTACTTAAAGCTGTAGGCTTTAAGTATAACTAGCTAAATATAATACATTTTTTACTTTAACTTTTTAACAAATTTAATATTTTAAATAAAATTAATTAATTAATTCTTTTTTTCTTTTTTTTTAAATATAGTTTTATAATATAGTTAATAATTATTACTTTAATTTATTTCATATATATTTTTAAAATTATTTAATACTATTAACTATTTTTTATAAAAAGTTATTAATTAAAAATAAAAATATATAATAATTTTAAAATAATTTTTTATATAATTTTTAATATTTATATTATATTATTTAAATTTTGCTTTTATATTTTTCTATAAAGTTAATATAAAATTAACTTTAAAAATATATTAATTAATAAAAAGTATAATTTTATTTAATAAAAATGTATTAATTATTTATATATAATTGTAAATATTTATATTTTTAGTTATATCTTTATATATATTTTTAAATTTTTAGTTTTAGCTTTATATATTTTTTATATTTTTAGTTTTAGCTAAAATAGATAGTATTTTTTTATTTTTTTAATAAAAGCTATATACTATTTTATAACACTTTTTACTTTAATAGTTTTTAAATTTATACTTACTAAAAGATTAATATATTTATGTATTAAAAAATTAAAAAATTATTACTTATATTATACTTACTATATTAATATAATAGTAAAAATTTAAAGTAATAACTATAAAACTTATTATAATTATATATATATTAAAAAATAATATTATGCTATTTTTTTAGAATAATAATAAATTACTAACTATTTATAAAATTATATAAAGTATATTTAACTTTATAAAACTTTATTTTTTAAAATTTATAAATAATTTTTTTTTAAAATATGCTAAAATTTTTTAAATTTTATATTTATTATAAAATTAAATAATTACTATATACTTATTTAGTAATTATTTTATTAAGTTTTTTAAATTATAATTACTTACTTTTAAAAGTAGCTATTTATTTATTTATTTAATAGTATATTATATTTATTAAAAAAGAATTTATTAGTCTTTATATTATTAAAAATCTTTTAAAAGCTAAAACTAAAATTGATACTTTTTATAAAGACATGTTAATATTGATTATTAACTTCTTCTTATTAGAGACAAATATATTACTAGTAAAATATATAAAAATAAAACTAAAGGTTCAACTTTATTTCAAATTACATTTTTGATAATAAATATCTTTTATAAAGTAATTTGCTCTACTTTGCTAAAATTATAGATAATTTAGTTTTTATTCTAACCTACTATCTAATAAATTTCAAAATATATCTTTTATAAGCCAGTATATATCTATTTGTTACCCTTTTTTCCATTAATTTGATTAATTTATTTATTAAGTACTTGAGCTTCCAATTAACCTTGTACTAATTCTCTAAAATCTATTATCTCATTTCTAAATATTTACGTCATCAAACTAAAAATTTTAAAAACTAACAACCAATCGAATTTCCTATAAAACCCAGCCAAAAAAATAAATTGAGGCCATTATATTTTGAAAGCAGAGTAAGAGGAAAGGAAGGTGTATAACTATGTTTCAAATACTTGGTCCCAAAAGGTTTAAAATTCGATTACCTACGCTAGGTAATTTCAAATTATATCCAAGATTCAATAACATAAGTATCACAGCCAATATCCACACCAACAATAAACCATATAACTTAGCTCTCTCGAAACTGCGTAATATTGGAGTGATAGCGCATATTGACGCCGGTAAGACTACCACTACCGAGCGTCTACTACTTCATTCTGGTATTATAAAAACGTTTGGGAACGTAGATTCAGGTACCACGACTACTGATTACTTACCTATGGAACGCGAACGTGGTATAACTATCCAGTCCGCATGTATCACTTTAAGCTGGTTACAACATAAGATAAATTTGATAGATACTCCAGGCCACATCGATTTTACGGTGGAAGTTGAGCGGAGTTTAAGAGTTATTGATGGAGTTGTAGTTGTTATTGACGGTAACCGAGGTATCCAACCTCAAACTACTAAAGTTTGGAAACAGAGCGATGGATTCAATATTAGTAAAGTTGTTTTTATCAATAAGTTGGATAGGAATAAAGTTGATTGGAAGGATTATCTCAACATGTGTTTTAGTTTTGAACAAAAGTTTGGAGTTAAACCGTTGGTTCTACAGTTGCCGATTTACGATTCTAAAGATGTTTTAGTTGGGGTAGTAGATTTAATTAATGAAGAAATAATTAGGTTTAACGAGGCTGTTACTAGACAGAACTATAACACAGCCAATACTTTTAATTTAGATATAGAACAATTAAATAGATGTAAGTTGGAGCTTTTAGAAACTTTAGCCGAATTAGACGACATTTTTTTAAATTTATATTTAGAAGATAAACTTACACCTAATTTGATAAATCAAACTGTACGTAAACTAACTTTAGCTAACTCAATCGTACCTATTTTATGTGGTTCAAGTTTAAAAGATGTGGGTATTCAAAGTTTATTAGATTCGATTATTCACTACCTACCTTCACCTAAAGATTTGAAATTACCGGTCAACCTGCGTAACAATTTAGAACTGCAACCGGATCCTAAAGGTAGGGCAGTAGCTTTAGTATTTAAAGTGTTGGTCGATAACCTTAGAGGTAACCTGACTTTTGTAAGAGTATATTCCGGCGCTATTGCCAAAGGAACTCTTTTAAAGTTGGCCAACGACGACAAGTTGGTGGAAGAGAAGGTAGGTGACGTAATGCAAGTCTACTCTGACGAGCTGGAACCTATACCAAACCTTCTACCTGGAGAAGTAGGTATCCTGTTAGGTTTAAAAGAAGCTAAAACGGGTGATACTCTCTTCTCTACCCTCGCAAATCCTACTAGTAAGAAAGGTAAGGTAGAGGTAGTCCAATTGGAAAATATACAAATCCCCAAGCCGGTATTCGCCATCTCAGTAGAACTGGAATCGCTCAAAGATTTTAAAGAGCTGGAGCTGCAACTTAATAACTTGACCAAAGAGGATCCATCGTTAAAAGTCAACTTAGATAAACAGACCGGACAGACTTTACTGCTGGGTATGGGAACTTTACATTTAGAGGTAGTAAGGAGTAGATTACAGCTTGCCATGCCCGATAAACTAAGTTTTGGGGAGGTGCAGGTTGCTTATAAAGAGAAAATCGACAACCGATGTAAGCTGGAATTTAAGTTTGAGGAGAAAGTATTAAATACCAACTGTAAGTTAGAGTTCAATATTGAGTTGAGACCAATCGATTTAGAGGAAAACGAGAATGATGAAGAGAACCAATTTTTAATTGAAGTACCTAGAGATTTGCCATCCACCATCCAACCGGATCAATTCAAGAAGTTGGTAAGGGAGTCGTTGACTTCTTGTTCCCACCGAGGTGGACCACAATATTACCCACTTATACAGACTTGCTTTACGCTATCTAACTTTGTGATTACCGCCACCACCCCAGCTGGACTGCAAACTGCGGTTAACCAGGCTTATAACACCCTGCTTCAATCCAACCCAACCCAGTTTGTAACCATGGAACCCACTTTCAAATTTAACCTTAAACTGGACAAGAACGATAATTTTTTGGGTAAGGTTTTAAACGAGGTTACTAACAACAGGAGTGGGTCGATTTTACAGGTGGAGGAAGGAGTTAACGAGACCGAAGTGCACGCAATTATGCCCCTATCTAAATCTTTGGATTGGATTGATCGATTAAGATCGCTTACTAAAGGGAACATCGAGTTGGAATCGAGTATCGGCAAATATATGAAGTCAAATATGTAGATTTTCAATAAAATTTTGGTTTAAAGTTTAGATTAACTTTAAAAGTTAATAGAATTACATATATAAACAGATATTTAAGAAAGTAACTGAATTTTTTTTTAAAACTAAAAAATATTATTGTACACTTATATTTGCTATACAAAATTTTTAGTAGATTTTATTGAAGTTATTTATATTTAAAACTTTAAAAAGAGTATACCTACTATTAAGTAGCAGGTTCTACTTTTAAAAGTAGTATGTATTCTTAATATATATTGATTAATATTTTTTTTACCATTTGAGAATAAAAACATTGTAATAACAAAATTTTCTTATTTTAATAAAAAAATTATATATTAAAATTATAGCAACTATTATAAACTATATATGTATATTACTTAATTATTGATATTCTACTATAGAAAAATAACTTTTATTATAAAATATTACTATACATGTTTGAGATCATTTAATAGTATATATTTAAAATATTTTATTAATTAAAAATTATAATACTTTAATATATATATAATATAAATAGCTTATTTAAAAAAATATAGCAATAGTTTTATATTTGTATAAATATTAAATAAAATTAAACTTTGTTAAATTAAATTTTTAACTACATTTTTTCTATTTATTAGTTTTTTTATTTAATATAACTAATTTTTTTTTTAAAGTTTGCAATAAATTTACTAAAACTATTATTAAGTTTTTATAAATTATTTCTAGTACTTTATTATTATAAAGTTTATTTTTATATTTTTATTAATATAGTAAAAATTTTATATTTATATATATATTTATCTTTTATTTATATACTATAAATAAACAAAAAATAAAAAATTTATTAGTATAGTTTTAATATAATAAGTTAAGTTTTATACTAAAATTTAGCTATAATTTAGTTTAATTTAAATTTAAAATTATTTAAAACTAATTAAAAATTATTAAAGTATAACATACTAAATTAGTTATAAATAAATAGCTGTTAAAAAATAGTTTAAAAGTATAATATAATATATATTAATAAATTGTTTAGTTAAATAAGTATGCTTTTAAAAAATATATATTATTAATTTTTATAAATAAAAATATATTTAAAGTTTATACTTTAAATTAATTATTAAAAGAATAATAAATATTAATTTATTAAAGATATATAATTAACTAAAAGCAAAAACTTATATAAATATTATATATATATAATTAAATTATTTTTTATAATATTTAAATAATTTTATTAATTTTATTAAATCTATCTATTTACTTTTATTTTATATAATATAATTAAAATGTACTTTTTTTTATTTATAACTATAATTTTTTTCTTTTATTAATATATTTATTTATTATTTTTAAATAAAAAAATATTTTAAACTTATTTTAGAGTTTTTATCTAGTTTATATACTATATATTTTAGTTAAAAAGATATATTTTGTCAATTTAATTTAATTTTTAATAGTATATTTTTTCTTTTTTAATAATTTTAATTTTAAGCTTTTTATTTAATTTTTTTAACTAATTTTTTTTTACTTTTATTTTTATTTACTTATTTATATAATTATTACTATTTTTAAATAGTTAGTTAATTTTATTATTAATTTATATTTACTATTTCTTATAATGTATCTTTTTATTTTAAAATAAATTATAAAAATAAGTAAATTTACCTTTAACTATTTAATAAAATATCTTTTTAATTTTTAATTAATAAATTAAGCTAAATTTTTTTATAAAAATTTATACTACTTTCTGTTATTTTATTTTTATTTAAAAATACTTTATAATTTAAAATTTTAGTTACTATTGATACTTAAAGCTTATTTTGCTAAATTAAATTAATTTTTTTCTTAAAATTGATATAAAATAGCTTATTTTTACTTTAATAATTTTTTATTTAATACTATATATTTATACTAACTTTAAAATTATTATAATATTTATATTTTTTAATTTTTAATTTTTATCTTTTTAAAAAGCAATATTTTTTAATTTATAAACTATATTATTATAACATTTATATTATTAATATATTAAAATATAGTAAAATGCTACATTTTTATATTAGTTTTCTTATCAAATATATAGCTTTATAACTATACACCTGTAAATTAAATATATATGTATATAAATGAAACTTGAAGCAAATATAAAAATACTTTGGTAGATTGTTTTATTTTGAAAATAGAACTACTAAGTTTTAAAATAGTGGGCTATATATGTATATACAAAATAGGTTAAGGTAGATTGCTTTAAAAATATATTAAAAGGAGTATATTTTTAAATTTTCCAAAAAAAATTAAGGTATTCCAACTAGCTAGTATTTATTACAATAATTAGTTATACTGATTTTTACATTTTATACTGGATAATAAAACTAAAATATAAAAACATGCAGGCTAGTATAGCTTACACCAATTAAAAATCAAGGTTTACGTCACTCAATTTGAATAATTGCCAAAATTGATAGAAAAACTATTTGTACTGTTACTGTGTCAAGTTGAAAAATAAGGATGTGAATATTTTACACTAAATAATAATGTTTAAAAAATAAACTTTATCAGTTTTAGAATAAGTATAAAAATAATATTCTGTGATTTTATGTTGCAAAATAAAAAACTACAGTACAACATCAAATTAGAATTTCACTGTCCAGCTTTAAACAAAATAAAAACATACGTTTGTAAAACAACCATATCTTTCAAATTTAAATTCAAAATATTCTACATCAAATAATTATTAGTAATTTAATAATGGAAGCTAATTTTTTGATTATGGGTTAAAGATAAGTTATGGTGCTAAATGCCATTACTATACTATAGTTACTTAGAAAGATGCATCCAACTCCAACTGAGATCCTGACGACAGTATGGAGTTAGCACTATCGTTGGGTAGAGAATAATTAAGATGGTATAAAGAAGGGGGTTTTAAAATAGGTTGAGAGGTTGAAGTGTTGCTGTTAGATTTAGTATGAGTGTAATTGACATCCTTAGCTAAATTTGCTAAAGATATAGCTTTGGAGAAGGCGCTAACAGCTTTAAGTTTGGCAACTGCATGGCGCATTAGCTTGGTAGTATCTTTGTTACGTATCAATTTCGGTTGCAAGTTATGACTTAAATTGTAACTATCTAATTCGCCGCTAACGCTTAAATTATCTAAATCAGCCTTGAACCAATCATGCTCTAAAGTCTGTTTGGCGGTAAGCCTCTGGCTAGGTACTGGTATCAACAGCTTCGAAATGAGATCTTTGACAAGGTAACTTACGTCATCGAAATCCTCATGTAAAAAGGTAAGTTGAGCCAATTCGATTACCTCAATCAGACTGTTTAAATCACTGGATTGGAAGGGAGTATAACCCGACATCAAAAAATACAACATAATCCCTAAAGACCACAAGTCCACTGCCTTACCGTAGCCATTACCTAGTAATATTTCTGGTGCCGCATACATCGGTGTACCACAAGCTGTAGTCAACGAATTGATACCAGTGCCAGAGTTCAGTATAGTAGCGAATCCAAAATCAGCTATTTTTATTTGGACATCACACCAAGTTGTCAAAGGCTTCATCAGTAATACATTTTCAGGTTTTATATCCCTATGCACAATATTGTTGCTGTGTAGATAGTCTAACCCGAGTAAAACTTGCTTTGTTATTGATTGTCCATCCTTCTCACAAAATCCGGGGATTTTGTAAATTGCGTCTAATAATTGTCCACCGTATGCACTACAAAATACTAAATTTAACTTTTAAATATACTAAAAATATTTACAAATCGGTAACTATTATTATGTTGTTTGGTGTGTCCAAAGCCTCATGCAGTTTAATTACGTTATCATGTTTTAAAGTCTTCAATATATTTATTTCTCTATGTATGAATTTGGCAGGTTGATTTGCTTCTATAAAAAATGTTAGTTAAATTGCTTTATAAAAATGGTTACCATCCAATACTAGCCTGTTGATAAATTTTAATGCTACCGTCTGTCCATCCTTTACCCTTGTCGCTTTATAAACTACTGCAAAAGTACCTCTACCAATGGAATTATTATATATCTTGTAGTTCTTCAATGCTTTGTACATACTTTTTGTTTTTCTCAGCGAGAACAGCTTTTTTTCCACTTTACTTTCGGTATTTGTAGCTGTATTACTCTTATTCTTGTTTGAGCTGGTAGCCATACCTGTTGTGTCTACGATTTGCATATCGCCAGCAGTTACAATCGTACCATCAAGGTGGGATGTCGGGCGTATACAACATGAGAACATACTTTTGAGTGATGGCATCTTACAAGCTTAATAATTGCGTGAGCTTGTCCTTTAAAGTTGATGTTGGAATTAAAATAAACAAAGTTTATAAACTTTGTAAATTATTTCTAAACTTTTTATTAGGTAACTGTATTATACTATCATATTGGGTACCTGCTATAACTTGTTTCCCAGTAATATTAATTTCTCCTAAAATCTTTTTTAGAAAATAGTTACTATATCGGGTAAATTACGGGATATTTCAAGCTTATATTTATATTTATATTCCGGTACCCGACGTATTAATAGTTTAAAAGTAGAACGGTAATATTATTGGGTATATTGTTGGAAGACACGCCCTGCGTTTTACTAACTTTATAAGAAAACCTTATTTCACCGTGATCACTTGACTATGCTGCGATTTGGCCTCATTCAAATCCTGATACTAGAATACAAACTCTTGGTCAATTAAGCGCTAGTTTTATAAAGTTTACAATAAATTAAACGTACTAGATTCTAGAATTAAATGCCGCAACCCTTATTTTTAACCATTTCATATAGAATTCTTGGAAACTTATTTGGCCTTAATGATAAAAGTCTTAAAAAACTGAGAAAGGAAGGGGAGAGATAGTACAGAAGGGTATAATGCAGGAAAACAAAGTAACAATGTATTCTGCTATACCTTAGAAAGATTTGAAAAACTCTAAAATTTAAGATTTTTTAAAAAGATTTAATTTGTAAAGAACAGCTTTAGACAACTAAAACAGTCCTAGTACATGTAACTTTATTAATACTGCTATCCAAACTCCTCTTAAGTGTAATATATAGGCCTTCAGGTAATGTTATCTAAAATATCAACTGCTTTAGAGACCTTATAATTGTGAAGCTTTTAAAGTTTAAAAGGTAATAATGCTGACAAAGATATTAAAATAATATATACTATAAAATAAATTTCTAAAAAATAGGTTTAGCCAAATATTATTAAATTTCTTACTAATTTTAGAATTTCCTATTATAATAAATTAATATCATTAATATATTTAATAAATAGTAGAGGAAAATACAATTTTTTTTTAAAATCTAAAGATATAGATTTAGCTAACTAAGTTTAAGTATATTTTAAGTAAAATAGTTTTTTTACCTAATATATTTTATTTTTAAATCTAATAATAATACAAAAAATTAAATAATAATAAATTAGTATAATAGTTTTAATACCTTTTAAAATTAAAAAATAAAATATAATATATAAAATAAAGTATATATAAAATCTTTAGATATTAATTAAAATTATATAAAAGATAAAAAACTAATATTTTATTTAACTTTTAAAATTAATTTTAAATTAATTTTAGTAAATTTTTTATTATTTTTATATATTTAAAATAAATTTATTTTATACTTTTATTTTATAAAAATTTTAAAATAAATATTTTTTAAAAAAACTATATATTATTATTAAATAGTTAAATTATATTATTAAAGCTTATATAAATAAATATAAGTATAATAAATATAATATTTTTTAATAATGCTATAAAATAAAAATTATATATAAAAAGTAATTTTGATATTAACATATTTATAGTTAGCTATAAAAATATAACTTTAATAAATTTATTTAAATAAATAATAAGCTATTTTAGTATATAAATTTATAATATATATTAAAGTAATATTTTTATATTATTATAATTAATAGAAATTATATTTAGTTTTATAAAATATATATTATATTGATATTAAGCTTTTTTAAATAGTATAAAAATATAATTATAAATTAGCTTTTAATAGTAAAGTTTTAATATATTTTTTAAACTTTAATTAATATTACTTTTTTAATATTTTTAATAATTTGCTTAAATTAGTTATTATTTATTATTTTTATAGTTGAACTTAAAACTATTTTTATTAAAATTTACTTAAAATTAATAAAAATAAAGTTTATATTTTTATAAAATAGGAAAATATTTTAAGTATTATTTGATTAATTAGGTTTTTTAGTATAATAATATATAAAGCTTTATAAATTTTAAATATTTAAAGTTAGTATATTAAAATTAGAATAATTACAATAATAAACTTTAAAATTGTATATATTATGATTATTTAAACCTTACTTGTTAAAAACAAATAAAATTTATATTAAGAGCATTATTTTAGATTTTAGTTTAAAATCCAACACTTTATTAATTTTAATTCCTATATAAAATATATTTAAATTTTTAAAAATTATCAAAGTTTCTTATTTTTTAAATTCTTTAAAAGATTTTTAGATGCTTTATCATTTACTTAAAATTTCAAATAATAAAAACTTTACTAATTTTAAAGTAAAATTGAAAACTTAAAATTTTCAATGTATATGTTTATGCTCTTAAAAATAGTATCATGTTTATTCTTTGAAAATTTCCTTTAAATTTTAAACTTGGAAAATAGTAAAGTAATGTATTTGAAATTTTAATTTACATTTAAATTAATAATAGGAAAAAGTGAATTTCAAAATGACTGCTAAATTTATATTTAATACAAAATTTTAGTTAATAATTGCAAAGCGGGCATTTAAATAAAGGTTAAATTAATGAAAAAATTCTACAAGGGGAATTGATATGATTCCTAAAAAGGATAACAATTTAAACTGGTATATATAGAGTAGAAAATGTTGCTACTACAAACTAAAATTTATTCTTTATGGAGCTTCCCGATATAATATTAGAACGAGTATTTACAATTTTAGGATGTTATGAGTATATACATCTACGGTTAATAAACAAATATTGGCTGCGCATCTTCAATTTAGCTTTTTTTGATACAGTATGTTACCATTTACCTACTAATTTGTATAAACCGAAACCTAATCCAAAACCTAAATCCAAACTTTTCCAGTTGTTGGGAGGGATACTTTGTAACATATACTCAAAAGATTCCAAAGAGAAGGATATAGAGTATAAATTCATAAAGATGTCACGGCAACTGACGAAGAAATTTCACTTTGATGACAGTGGTAATATACAATTTGATTTAGACGATGTTGATGAATTCAAGAAGTTTAAGAAAGTAGATATTGTAACAGTATCTTGTTTGAATGAGTCTAACTGTCAACTTTTTTATCAGATTATAGCGACTTTAGTTTTGAGAAGTTTTTTTATAGCAATTAAAGTAGATTTAGAACCGATAGTTACATGCTTGGTTAAAGTTAATTGGTTAGGTATAAGAAACACCGAGTATACGATTAAAGAGATAAAAGTCGTATTAGAAGCAGTGCGGAATGATAAGCTTACTCATTTGTATTTAACGCACGCGGAAGCAAAGCAAAAGGATTTAAAACAAGAATTACGGTTTATACTTGATAAATTTGATAAGCTTGAAGAACTATTTTTTTGGGTACCGACCGACTTTGAGACGTATAAAGCTGTGTTTACTCGGACTTATCCAAACCTTCGAAAGTTGACAATTTTAGTAACTGGAGCTGAACGCACTAACCAACCTTTACTTTGTAGCGACCAGTTTCCAAATGTAAATTATTTGGATATTGGTTTTAACGGTACGTTTCATATCCACCCACAAGTGTTTGACCCAAGTCAACGGTGGTCAAATTTAAAGTATTTACGTAGTACCTATTCGAATCACTTTGAACCGAAAAACTTTTTAAATTTAAGAACCCTCGATCTCACTAATATATTTCGTACTACTATCGACTTGTGGGACGTTTTGATACAGCTACCTAACCTTATAAAATTGTACCACTACTATTACGATTATTTAACTGATAAAATGTTCGAAAAGCTCTGTAAAACGAAATTAAAGTTACGGTATTTGGCTATGAAATTGTCCGGCCATTTCATGGAACCGTTTTTCTTCAAATTTTTTACCACCTGCTTACCGGATTTGGTTTTGATCCAGCTAAATTATACTGAAGATGAATCCTTTATAGGCTGTAAAGTTGAAAGAGGTAGTGTCAAACTGGAAAAGTTGCTCAAATGTAGGGCTTTAAAAGGGAGCAGCTTGTTGTTTAACTTTGTAAAAGAAGTATCCGATTGTGAATGTTTGGAAATCGAAGATTCAATGAGTTTTGACCCAACTTTGGGTAGAGTTTATCGATGCAAATAATTGAATTTATGTTGTAATTAACCAAGTCTGTATAAGATAGAAATCTCAGAAAGTAATTATAAATTTTATCTGTAAATATTAGTGGTACTAATAAGCTTCCGTTTTTAACTTCGGATCTTCACTCTATTTCCTTTGCTCATTTTTGGTTGCAATGGCACTTTTATACTAATTTTATTTCATGTATTTTTACTTGTACGCCCATTTTACTAATGATTCGTTAAATTGTTGATGCGACAACATAATTTTATCTATAAATATTTTATTCTTATTATCGTTTCAAAAAGGAATCTATTATTTAATTAGTTTTAAAAAATTCATCACAAAATTTAATATAAAAATGCAGCTTATTTACGTTTTAAAAACTAAAATGATACCAATAAACTACACTTTTTCAATTTATTTTCAAACTGTTCTACAGCTGTATTATAAATTAAAAGCTTAACATAAAAATCAGTACCATTTTTCACTATTTACTTTCATATTAGAAACATAGAATTCTTTAATTTTCATATATTTACAATTACTCTTTTTTAACAAACTTAAAAAATAAGCAATTATCTTTTAACTCTTTAAATTTAAGTAAATCATCCAAATTTACTCTAATTTTATTATATTTATAGTTTATATAGCTTTATTTCTCATTATAGACAAGTTAAATTAAAGTTAAATTTAGAAAAAATAAGGTTATATAAAATAGTATAATGGTAACTTTATCTAGTTAATCAAAATTTTGACTAGTAAAGATTTTAATAAGCTTATACATAAGTAAAGTACTAAATATACAGTTATAAAATATATATTTAATATAATATTAATAATAAAAATGTAGTATTAAATTTTTTGTTTATTTTTTATTTTTTATAAGTATATATCTATAAATTTATACTAGCTTATATTATAAATTCTTAATTATATAAATTATACTTATTAATTTTTTATATATTTTAGAGCTATTATTCTATAGTATATTTATATAAAAGTTAGTATAAAAAATTTATTATTTAAATTTAATAATTAAACTAAATATTTTTTTAAAAATAATTTATAAATTTATAAAAAAAACTATACATTACTTTTAAATTAGTATAAATAAAAAATATTAAAATAATAAAAGTTTTTAAATTAAGAGAAATTTTAACTAAAAATTAAAAAATTAGTTTTAAACTAAATTTAGTTAATTTTATTATTATTTTTTTACTTTAATTATTAAAGTTACTTAAATAACTTAATATATTAAAAAACAAGTATATAAAAAGTTTATTTATTCTTTAGCTTTTTTTACTTATAACTAAATATTTATTTTTTAATCTGTTTTTTACTAATTTTATTTAAAACTATTTTAATTTTTATTTAAAGCTTACTTTAAATTTTAGCTAGTTTAAAATATAAATATATAAACTTTTAAAATAGCTTAAATATTTTTAATAAAATTAAAATTTAATAAATAAATTAGTTAATTTAAAATTATAAAATATTAATTAAAATGTATTTAATTATTATTATAAATATATAAAAACTTATATTATTATATATAAAAATAATAAATTTATACTTATTTTTTATATTTATATAAAACTTGTATAATAATTTTTGAAATCTTTTTTATAATTTTTTATATCTATTACTTTTTAATTATTACTAAAAATTATATATATATTTTATTTATTTTAAATTTTAATATAATACTTAAACTAATCTATTAAAATTATAGTAGCTATTTTTAAAATTTTAATTATTTACTTATATTTTATAAAATGTAAATAAAAAGTAGTTTTAAATTTATAAAAATATAAAAACTGCTACTATATTTAGAAAGTAATTACAAAATATTTTATAAGCTAATAGTTTAATATAATTAATAATTTATTAATTATTTTTTATGTAGTTATTTTTTTAAAATTTAGATATTAAATTATATTTATATTATTAAATAGTTTTAAACTATATTAATATTAAGTTTTATCTATTATTATATTTTTAGTATATTTAAAATTTTAAAATAATTTGCTTTTTTAGTATATTTATTAAAATAAATAAATGGTTTTTTAATTTAAATAGTTATAAAAAAATTCTAATAACTAGTTTTTTAAAACATTTAGTTATATTTAATAATATATTTTTTATTTAATTAAAACTTAATATATAAATAACTATAAAAAATAGCTATTTTAAAGTTTTAAGATAATAATAAAAATATTATTAAAACTTAAAAATTAAAATTTAATAGAAAATAAAATATAAAAAATATAAAAGCATATATTAAAAAAAGAGAAAAAAAAATCTATTAATTCTTTTAAATTAATTTGTAAAAAAGAATAACTACTTTTAAAAAAAATGATATATTTATTTTATGCTGGTTTTACCTAAAATTATTAGTATTTTAATAATAAAAAACCTTATTTTTTTTAACATTCACTATTATAAATATTAAAACTTCTTATTATTTAATTATATTAGCTATATATTTAATAAATAATATAATATTACTAA
Source organism: Capillidium rhysosporum (assembly GCA_037055185.1). Classification (NCBI taxonomy): domain Eukaryota; kingdom Fungi; phylum Entomophthoromycota; class Entomophthoromycetes; order Entomophthorales; family Capillidiaceae; genus Capillidium; species Capillidium rhysosporum. The sequence continues at coordinate 29,061 of JAWQFY010000141.1, forward strand.
CTTTTTAAGTAAAAATATTGTTTTATTATAATAAAATTACTTTTTTTTTAAAATAATTTTTTCTATTAATTTATAAATTTATAAAAGTTAATAAATAAGATTGAAAATAATAGATTAGTATTAAACTCTAATAGCATTATTATATATTTGTGTTTAATTTATTAATTTTTCTAAATTTTATTAAATATTAGTACTTTAAAAGATATTAAATTAATTAGTTTTTAAAACAATAAAGCAAAATTTTGTAAATTTAAAAATTGAATATTTTTTATAGTTTATTTATATTTATAAATACTAAAAATTCTTATACTATTTTTAAAAAAATTAAAAAGCCTTGTTATAAAGCTTGTAATTTATAAGTGATGGTATTATTATAAATTAAAAATAAAAGCTTAATATTATTAAATATTTTTAATGTAGTTTAGTGCTAATAAAAATAAAAATAAAGTTACCTAGTAAAACTATTAAATGTTTTACTAATAAAATTAATAATAATTCTAATTTAAATATACTGTTTTTAAATGTTTGGATAACCATATATTTGTATAGCTCTTATGCAAAATTGAGCATGTTAATAAAATCTAATTTCATTAAAATATATAGGTTATAGATATTTTAAAATCATTTGCTTATGTACAAAAATATATAATATTAATAAAGGTTATATAGTTGAATTTATTTTTCATCCATACTATATTTTATTACCATATCTTTGTAACTACCTACTGATATAACAATACTCTCTGAAATATTTGACCGTATTGTTAGGATGCTGATTCCTAAATACATAATATTCGAAACCATCCATAATAACTTCAAAATTTAGCTAAATATGTTACAATCAGATTATCGACACATTAATAAATTTTACAAATTCAATTTCAAGCTATATTATTCTACTTGGTTTATACCACTATAAGCAAAGCGATATATAAAAGGTACTATTTTAATACTAGTTATATTGGATTTTAAAAAAGTATATACCTTTTATATGTAATAGCTATGTTTATAAATTATACATTATGGAAAAATGTTAATTTTTGTAACCTACATATTTATAGCCATTTTTATATTATCTTTAATATTTCTAATCCTCTTATACTAGCGTGTACTTCAGAACTTTGATTAGATATTAACTGCCCTACTAGTTTTAAAGTACCAGTAGTTTTATTACGCCCTATTCCATACTGTTATTAGTTCCCTTCTTCGGAATGATTCCTATGAGGTTTGTTTCCTTGCTAATACAGTAGAATTTTTTGGATTCTAATTTAAAATTTAATATTCAGATAATTTTAATTTAAACAATTTTTTTAAATTTAAAAATTAAAAAATTTTAAAAAAAATCTAGATAATCTGCAAAATAACTTAAAGCTCTGAATAGTACGATTTTTAAAAGGTGTGCTTTGGTAACTATAAGGTAAAGTTAGAAATTTGATATTTTTAGCAAATACTGGTTTTACTCTTTTGAAAAGAATAGCATTTTCTTTTAGATAACTAACTTATTTGTATATGGATATAAAATTTATATTAAAATTTCGGAGTCTAAAACTCCAATAAAAGCTATGGGTTATTTTGAATTATCCAACTGCATTTGAACCAACAAATATTGAAAAAGTTGAAATCCAAAAGTTTTACACCATTGTTTGTAATGGGTTAAAGTATGCAATTAATTTTTAAGTAGCCAGGATTGAAGCCATGCGACCAACTTGTAATTTTGATAAATCCGCTAAAAAGTTTTATGAAAACGTTCCAAGATCAGTAACTAATTTCAGTTATCCTATAAATTGCTAAATTAATGTTTGTTCGTGTTAGGAGGGACTGGGATGACTTGCGAGTAACCTACTGGGAAGCAAAGATAGAAGTCGGATTCCTAATGCTAATATTACATTACCACGTGCAAGTTGTAGTGCTTGAGTAAGATATACAAATACAATTGGCTGGCTAGCAAACTTTTTTTAGTTTACACCTGATTCTGAATAAAAGATGAGAACCAATTATATTAAAAGAGTATGGCACAAGGCATAAAAACTGGTCGTCGGTATCGTAAGTTTAGCAACAATGCAATGTTTCTAGGTCATCAGCACGCTTTAAAATATTTGAAAATTAACGACGATGGGGAAAGGCAATTTTTTGGTATAGGAACAAGAAATTATTCATTACAAATATAACTATTTGAGACAGCAATTTAATTTTCAATATATCGGATGTACGTTTTGGTATCATGCCTACATTTTTAAATTTACATGTTCTAGATAAGTTCGGATTAGAATCAAAAGCCACTATATTTTTGTCTTTTTGGTTAGTATATAAAGGAAGGGCACGTCGTAAAAGTTGACAACCAACCGATAAATAGTAGAAATGAAGTTTTCCGTTGCGATTGCCGGTCTGTTACCTTTATTAAGTTTAAGTTTGAACATCAACAATGACAGTAGCCTTGGTCGAGCTATAACTTGCCCCTCCAACCAAAGATCATGTATGAGCAGCAGTGAGGATACTTGTTGCAGCCCCAAGTTAGGTTTAATCGTGTTAGCTTTACAATGGATTCCCAATTACGGACCTAACGACCAGTTCACCATACATGGGTTATGGCCTAACAACTGCGACGGTAGCTTCGGCCCCTCCAACGGTTGTGATGCTTCTCGTCAGTATACTAACTTACAGGAGATCGTATCTAAAGATTCCAATTTATTGAACCAGATGAATACTTACTGGCCTTCCTACAAAGGAGATAACCCAGCGTTCTGGCAACATGAATGGGGTAAACATGGTACCTGTCTCTCTACAGTTGAACCTCGTTGTTACGCTCCTACCTTCGATAAAGGACAGGATGCTAGAGATTACTTTTACCAAGCCTTAAATTTACGTACTAAGTTCAACCTATATAAAACTTTAGCTGATAAGCAAATAGTACCGGGTAGAACTTACCCTAAAACTGCTATCACTAACGCGTTAAACAGTTTAGGGGCTCAAGTTATTTTGAAATGTACCGGTTCTACTATCTCAGAAGTTCAAATTTACTTTTATGTTAATGGCAAATCCGATTACGTTATCACTAACGCTAGCAACAGCGGTAACTGCCCTACTAATATTAACTACCCAAAAAAGACTACTTAGTATAGTTTAAAAAGTTTTGGGGTTTCAATAAAATTATTTTGTTTTTTATTATTTTAATTTAAAAAGTTTATTCTATAAAATTTATCCCTTTTAGATCGGATGAGCTAGTCAACTGATATCAATATTTTTTAATTTGAAATTTAAAAAACTGGTTTCGTAGTTTTGAATTAACTAATCTGAAACATTTTAACTATTTAACTTGATAATTCCAACTCCATAACTAAATAATAAAAAATAATTTAATCGATTAAAGTTTTAAATTACTAAAAAAGGTATTAAAAGTTAAAATTTGAATTTATTAAAGAAATTTTTACATGGTTTAACTTTCCAAAAGGTTTGAAATAGTAGCTTAAAATTTAATTAAACTAATTTTATTCTAATACTGTTTATATGTCCTATAGTAATATTAAATATAAAAACCTTTTATAATTATATATATAGAATCAGTTATTTTTAAAAGTAATCAATTTTCATTTTAAAAATTAAATAACTAAATATCTACTTAATAGAAAACTATAAAAGTTAAAATATACTTTATCTATACTATTTATGATTTTATCTATAAAATATTTAACTTTTAGTATATTTTACCAAATGTCATTAAAATTTATTAAGATTAGTAATTTTAAATATTATAAAAAATGAAAATAAAAAAAGCTTATTTTTAAGATTTTTAATATACTTATCTTTAAAAACCAATTTTATATATATTAATAGAATTATATATATTTTACTATGTCTAAAATTCTTATAAAATAAAATTTTCAAATATATTTATATTTATATAGTTGTTTTTTAATTTATTGAGTTATTATAACATTTTAATTATAAATATATAAAAGTAATAAAAAAATTTAATTATAGAAAATATATAAAATCTATTTTAATTAATTAATATCTAATATTAAAATTATATATTTATTTTGCTTAATATAAATAAGTTTATATTTTATACTAAAAATTTTATAAATATTACTAATTAATAAAAATACTAGTATTATTTAATACTAATAATAAGTTTTCTATAAGTAGTATTCTTATTATCTATTAAAATAAACTTTTTTTGCTTATTTATAATATTGTTATACTTTTTTTTCTATTTATAGTTATATTTTAGCAACTTTATATTACTTTTATTGTAGTAGCTTTGTTAGCTTTATATAATTTAATTTTATATACTTTTTTAATTTATTATATAATATATTATTATAAATAATATTATATTTTCTAAAATTAATTAATTTATACTATAATTATTATATATATAATTACTTAAAAATAGTATCTAATTTATATAGAAAATGTTTATTACTTAATTTTAATATAAAAGTAATTTAATATTAATATTAAAATTATAATATATTTAAAATTTTCAAAATTTATAATTTTTAAATAAATAATAAAAGTTTAAAAAAATTAGTAAATAAGTTTAAATATTTAAATAAATATAATATTATAAGTTATAGAAATAGTTTTATTATCTCTATTTTTTAAATACTTTATTTATATTAATTATTATTATTTTATTATATATTTTTTATTAATAGTTATAATTATTATTATCAAAAATAATTTTTATATTATATAATATTCTTTTTTATAGTTTAATAATATAAATATTTACTAAAATGAAAATTTAATTTTTTATAAACTTTTATTTTAAAATTAAATTATAAACTTATAATTATATAATTTTATTAACTAATATATAGCTTTTAAATAAAAAAATATACTACTTTAAGTAATTATATTTAAAAACTAAAAAAGTAGCAAAAAAAAGAATTAAATATTAAATTAAAAAATAAATAACTTTATTTTCTAAAATTATAATAAAATTTAATACTAACTAAATATTAAAAATTATATAAATAAATAAATACTTCTTATTAAATTATAAAAATATTAAGTAAAGTTTGAAAAATAAAAAAAATAAAAAGTTGTAATATAAGTAAACTTATAATAATATATTATTTTAAAAGTATTAAACTAAAAAAAACTAAATAATAATTATTAAATTAAAAGTAAATATTATAAATTTAACAAAGTTTATAAATAAATAATTATATAATAATAAATAATAATAAAATTTTAAAGCAAGTAAAAAATATAATAAAAGCTAATAAAATTTTTAAAGTAAGTAAAAAATATAATAAAAGCTAATAAAATTTTAAAGATAAAAGTATAGCTATTATATAAATACTAAAATAAATAAACTTTATTATACTAAAATAATTAAAAATATTAAAGCTAAAGTTAAATTTAGTAAGCATTAATAGATTTTTAAAAAAAATAAAACTAAAAAGTACTAAAGTAATTTATTTTTAATATAAAAAAAAATAAGTAAACTTTATTTTATTATAAAATTATAAAACTTTTAATATATTTTACTAAAAATTATATAAAAATTTAATAATATAAACTATTTATTTTAAAATAATAAATAATAAATTAAAATTAAAATTATAATTTTTTAATATATTTATGTCATAAAAATAAAAAAAATATTTTAATAACTTTAAAAAAAAGTATTTTTTTAATACTTAATTTTATGCTTTATAGCTAAAAATATAAATTATAGACTTTAATTACTTTATTAAAACTATAGCTTTTTATAGCTATTTATAAGTTTTTTAAATTAGATTTACTAATAATTTTAATAAAGTTAAAGCTTTATAAAACTTTTTTTATATAGTAAAAAAGATAAGCTTAATATAATTTTATAAATTACTTATATTTTTTTCATTATTATAAAAAAATAAAGTATAATTTTAATTAATTATTTTTTAGTAGCTTTTAAATAAAATTAAAAAATACTTAAGTATTTTAAAACAAATTAAAGTTTAAGCTAAATATATATAAAAGTATAGCTTTTATACTAGTTAAAAACATTAATGCTAGCATCTGTAATATCTAGTTTTTAGTATGACACTAGTAGCAATCTTTACGTTATATAGTACAAAATACTACAATGTAGAGGTAGTAATAAATATGAGCATTTGCATAAAGAAGTTAGTAGATAGCAATGAAGTAGATTGATTTTGTTATTAATCATAGTAGTAACAAATATAAATACCTAATAAGCAATATAAACAAGCAATATTAGCAAAAATTTGAAAACAAAGTCAACATGCATTTGCAAATAGTCCAGGTTGCAAGTAGTAATAGCTGTAAGGATTGCAAACTATCCAGTAGCAAAAAGGCAACTAAATCCTACATATAGAATTTGTAGGAGGAGACAAGAGCATTTGCAATTTTAAATAGCCTCTACTTCTCTAACAAAATAAAGTAATAATAATAAAACAAAAAAGAATATAAAAGTCTTACTATAGTGTGGCAATATTAGCTTGGTAAGTAATTTAGTATGTTTGAAGTAATTTTGAGAGAATTCAAATTATTAGCTATTGGGATTTGTTGTACATTAACAAGATAAAGTTCTTTGTTGATTAGTGCTGGTAGCTATACTAAACTTGTTTTTACATACCAAACTTGTAAGTTTTTGAGTGAAAATAATAGAACAAAAAACATTTCTTTATTTGAAATTTTGATTAAATCATTAAGATTTGTTATATAGGGTTATCAAAATAAATTTATATAATTTTTTCATCTGAAATAAGAGAAAAAATAATAAAAATTAAATAAGCTTGGGAAAAGATGGTAAAAAAATAATAAGAATGATTATTAAGTCAGCAACTTATAAAGTTGCTAAGTGACAAAACATCACAGTATTTTATAACTTAGTATATAAAACATTTTTATAATTTTAATTATTATATTAGTAAAAAAAGTAATTTTTCTACTTTATAGCAAATTAATACAAGTTATAAATATTTATAGTTTTTATTTTAACAGTAAGGTTACTAAAATATTATATTTATTAAGTTAATATTTACTTATATAATAAGGTTATATAAGTTAAAATAATGCAATTTTAATAGTTAGAGTACTTTTTTAGCATCTTTTAAAAAAACTTTTAGTTTTAAAATAAAATTTTAAGCTTTATAAAGCTTATAAACTACTTAATTTTATATATTTTTATAAAATTTTCTAATATAGCTAAAAAGAAATAAAAGTATAAATTTACAAATTTTATAATATATAATACTATAAAGTTATATACATTTTTATAGTATAGAGCTTTATAAAAAAATAGCTTTAAATAGCTAAAAGTAAGTAAAAGTTAAATTTATTTTATTATATAAAATAAGTTAAGCTAATATTTTAGTTATTTTAAAATTTAAAGTAATACTTTAAAACTTTAATTTTAAAATATTATAATTTTACTTTCTATTTAAACTAACTATAAATTTATATACTTTATATATACTTTTTATATTTATTTACTATTTAAGCTATATTTAAATAATAAAAGTTAAGTACTTAACTAAAGTATAACTTTAATTAACCTTAGCTATATTATTAATAATGTAAATATACTATATAATAGTATAATTATTTAATATATATCTAATTTTTAAAGCTGTTAGCTTACTTTTATACTACTATACTTACTTAGTAATTATAATATAAGATATAATCTTTTATTTTTTTATAATTATATATTAAAAATATTAGTTTTTTTAGTATATAGATATATTAATATTATTTTGATACTTTATTAAAATTTTAATATATATTTATAATATTATTATAATAATATATTTTAGTAAATTATAAATAATAACTAAAAATTTATAAAAAATAAATAAATATAAATATAAATAGTTATTTTTAGCTGATTTTATTAGCTTAATTCTTATTTATTTAAAAAAATTAAAATTAACTACTTTTAAAAGTAGCTAATCTTTTATTTACTTTTTTAATATTTTAAATTTATTAGCTAATTTATATATTATATATATATATATTAAACTAATTTTTTTTTAAACTTATTTATTATATATAGCTTAATAAATATAAAATTAGCTTATATAAGTATTTAAAAAATATTATTAATATAAGCTTTAACTAATAATTACTATTTTTATTTTTTTATTATAAGCTTAGTAAATTTAATAATTTAATTTTATAAGCTAAGCTATTAAAAGCTAAATAATAGTATTTTAGCTTTATTTTATAACTTTATTATTTATTTTCTACTTATAGCTATTAGATTTATTTTTAAAGTTATAGTTATATTTTTTAATACTAATTATTATTTTTAATAATTTTTTTTTAAATTATTAATTATGTTAATATTTTTTATAATTTTTAATACTTATTTTTTTTAAATTATACTTCAATAACTAAAAAATTTAAATTAAGCTTTAATAAATATATATATATATATTGTATTTCTTATAATTTAAATTAAACTTATTAGCTTATTTGCTAGATTTTTTTAGACAAGTTTTTAAAGCTTTTTTTTCTTATAAAATTCTACTTTTTAAATATTTTATTTAAATATTTTTAATAAAAATCTAAAAAAGTATATATAAACTTAATAATTTTATTAAATTTTTTATAATTTATTTATATATAATTAGAACTTTTTATAGCTTTATTTATTTCTTAATATTTTAACTTTTTTATATAACTAAACTCTTAGTTTACCTTTTAGTTAATTATTTAAAATTAGTATAATAATATTTAGTTTTAGTTTTTTTAGTTAAATATTTCTATTACTAATTTCTAAATTTTAAATTGGATTTTTCTTTTTTTAAAATAAGAATATTAACTATTTTTTCTAAAGCTTTTTAAGTTTTTATTATTTTATTTTTTAAATATAAAAGTAGTATATATTACTATATAATATATATATACTCTTTAAAAATAATAAATATAAATTACTTTTAATAAAATTTACTAAAATATAATATAATATATTTTGTACTCTATTTTTATAAATTTATATACTATAAAAAATAATTTAATATTTAGCTAATTTTATTAGAGTTGTTTTTTAAAAACTTTAAACATATTTTTTAGTTAATATATAATATATATATTTTAAAATATAAAAAATGTTAAATACTTTAAAATAATTATAAAATATATAAAGACATATAATTTAAAATAGCCTTAAATTTATAAGATATCAAATAAAATTATTTAAATTTCTTTTTAAAGCTACATTAGTATAAAATTATAAAAATAGTAAATGTTTCATTTAAATATTAAATTTCTTTTTTACCTAAATATAGAATATTTTTAAGTTCATAAATATAAATAGCTACTAAATTTATCAGAAGCAATATTTAATCAAATAAAAATAACTATTTTAGAGACAATTTAGCTTTAACTTAAAAAAAGTATTGAAAAATACATACATTACCAAAAACTATCATTTATAACCATGGCATCCAACTTAAATCCATCATGGAGATCTTAAGATTATTAGTAGCCTGATTGATGAGGTGGGTAGGGTTCTTGGTAAGTTCACTTTTACTCCAACTCTCTCTGTCTTTAGCTGGAATAGCAAGAAGACAAGTTAATCTCTCAAGTACCTGATCCTTCATCTTGGATACATGGGGGTGGGAGTCAGCAGTGGGATCTAAGGAGGGATCTAACTGCCTGGGTAAGCCGTTAAGTAACACTGGTGCCTGAGCCGGTGTGTTGGTAGGTGGTGAAGTTGGTGGCTGGGCGCTGGGTTTAAGGAAGAGATACCAGAATAGGTATTCATCCTTAAAGTAGAGGGGTAGGTAGTATGCCAGTTCGATTTCAGATCCGACAGTAGCTTGAGCAGTAGCAACCATAGTGGCTAGGAAGGTACCTGTGAGGTTTTGTGGCCCTATGAGGTGCTGGAGGTTGGGAGTGAGTCGGAAGGGTACTTCCTCAGCAAGCTGGAATTCAGGTTGGTGAGATTGAAGGGTAGGGTAGGCTTCCGATGCCCATACTTGACCCGAATTGAGACCTAGGAGGGTGGTGGAAGGTACTCTAGATCCTACGTTGAAAGCATAGGTGAAGAGGGAGGTGAGAGCGAGCTGAGAGGTCAAATGCTTATGGAAGTTCCACCACTGAGTGTAATCAGGCACAGTACGTTTCAAAAAGTCCAAGAGTAGGGTAGGGGGTACGAATTTATCCGATATCTCCTGTACCACTGCCAAACGTAGGTTGGTCAATTGAGTGTTGTCAACAGGTAGCTTATCATGGGTAGCTTCGTGGATACGTCTGAGATAGTGGGTGTAGGGTAGGTCTTTGACCATACCTTTTTCGGCGCAGAAATCCTCGTATATGTCTTGGAGCGAGATGAAAGGAGCGTCGAACTGCACCAGACGTATAGCATGGGTCAACGGGACAATTTTGGGTTGATAATAGTGTAGCTGCCGTGAAGCGGCCTGGTAGTGCTTACCCAGCATCAGGTTGATATGTCTAGTAAGTTGGTTCATGCGTTCCTCTCTACGGTCATTGGGATTACTACCGTGCTGTACCAGGAACGAGTACAAAGCACCATTATGAGCTCGGATTGAAAGCTTATAGCTGAGGTTACCATTGCTACGAATTACCTGCACGTCAGGCATAAAGTAGGCTACTTTGACCAGGTCATAGATCTCGTCGTTCAGGTCCAAGTACTGACCAGGCACAAGTAGATTCTTTAAGGAAGGCCCGTCAGCGTTCACCAGATCAGGTGAGAACAGCTCCAATGGGATAGTGGTGGGTTGTAAATTCAACACTTTATCAAACTTATCCCGCCACAATGACATCTTATCGATGAACTCAAATAGGCTAAGTTGACGGTCCAAGAAGCACCGATGGAAAGAGTCGGACACTGGACCAGGTGGCAGCAAGGCAGCACATTCTCTTAACTTACCCTGCTGCAGCTTAGGGTAGTCGAACTTAGGTTGGAAGGTATCACCAGTAAGGGTGGAGTTCAAGGTATGTATTGCTTCCGAAACCAACTGACCGGTCATGTAGAACATAGTCTCCTCCACTTTGTGCTTGGGTGGATGGGACAGACCCAGCGTCAGCAGGTTAGAGCTCACTGCAAACAAAGGTGCCTGTACCTTGATGGAGTCGGTCAGTTCGGCAATACAATCCCAAGCCTGCTTATACACGTCACGTCTAGTAGAATCGGGTTCAGTGACTACCACCTTACGTAGCATTGCAACTTCCTCTCGAGCGGTAGCCAAGTGGAAATATAATGACTGTGGGTACCATTTGGCGATCTGAAGTAGTATGGCCATCACGGTTGCCGAGTAGGGTTGAGTGAGCATGTTGAGCAGCTGGGGTACGAAAGTTAACCAATACCAGTAAGGTAACTCACTCTTTAAAGCATCGAACGACTTGGTCAAAGTGTTGTCCTTGTCATCTAGATTGAAAAGATACAGGATTTTGGCTATATAGTGTCGAGACTTAAAATTTCGGTACAGGTTGGCAGCTTGAACGTAACAGTTCACGGCGAAGGTACCATTCTGGTAGTTCTGTGTCTTCAAAAATACCTTCTCATTATACTTACCCCATTCAGCCCAGTTCTTGGCTAAAGTCATATCCATTCTAGTGGCGTCACTAAAAGCCTGATTTGCTTCGTCATCACGGTTTAATTGCGATAAAAACTGCCCCTTCAAGTTGAAGTACTTAGACCGGAAGGTGGGGTTAAGGATATTGTTTGTCATCCGGTTTAATGAGTCCAACCCTTTATTCAGATCACCGGTTATCAGATGGGCTTTGACTTCTTCCTGCAGCTTAATATAAGCGTCGGTGATGTGTATGTTGGGCAATGACTGCAGGTTAAACAGTAGTAGTCGGGAGGTAGTGAACTGAGACTGATGCCGGGTTGCTTTAGCGAACTGATTCCATAGATGTGCTAGTTCATGATGCCCTTTTTGCAGCAGGGAATAAGTCTGTACTGGACCGTTGAGTTGAGCTTGATGTTTCTCCAATTTGAGATGTAACGGCTGGAGGATCATAGTAATGGATGAGAACACGTGTCTACGCCAGCCCACCATGTCAGCCCACAGCTCCAGCGAGTCAGTTGGGGAAGGTAGCCGGTTACGCCACGGTTCCAAGAACTTGTGGATGTTCTCGTTAGCGACCTCAATATTGTTCAAGTTCACCTCCACCAGTTGGCTGAAGATAGAGCCACACAAGGAAGCTTCGAACAGCTGCTGGCAACAGCTGAGTAGGGGTATATAGGTAGCGGAAGCGAACTCGGGTAACGAGTACCACTGGTTGGCAACAGCTTGGGAGGCGTCCCGGTAGTGCAGCCTAAACTCGGGGCCTTGCTCCTGGAGGTCAATATTGGGTGCAGATATGGTGGCGAAAGACTTATACAGCTTGGTTTGGAAGTTGAACGGGAATCCGAACGCATTGTGCTCGTGCTGAGTCACCAGGTCCTGGAACTTGACGCAGTCCTCAATCCAGTTAATGTTCTGCCATTTGGCCCTTAGAAGTAAGGAGGAGTTACCAGTAGCTTCACCCAGATCTTCGATCGTATCCCATTGCTGCAACCGCTCGGTACACACAATCCACTGGTCTTCCCACAATGAATACTCCGACTCGCACGACGTCAAAGAGCTCGTCTTGCCTACCTGTTGTTGTATCGATTCCAAAATGGTTTGAGCTTGATACCAGTATCCAAACTGACAGTGGGTCATGGCTATACTGGTCATCGGGTACTTGGACCTACGGATCCACAGCGCGTAGAAAGTATCATCTTCACCCAAGTTTCTGAACAGTTCCGATAAAGCATCCTCGATGCTACCAATCAGAAACGTGTAATCCTTGTCAGGGTTAGTATCAATGAACACTAAGAAGTTGTCTAACAGCTGTATAGCGACATACCAGGCATTGAACTGCATTCCCAAATACTTAATAAGCTGGGGCGGGATAATTACGGTAGGCTTACACTTCTCAAATCCGGTCATCAACGTCTGGATCACGTTTGGCCTTAAATCCTTCTGTTTCGTGTGGTATGGCTTGGTGAATAGGGTAACAACCGACTTCATGGTTAGAGTGGATTCCTTGTCGGTCATAGTGCCCCAAGCCAAAGGGAATATCTGGGACCACAAACTGTGGGTCAAACTATTATCCTTAGCTATTAAAGTTTGAAGCGGTCCAATTATATCACCAGTTTTGCATAGTTCAAAGTTGGTTCGGAGAGCGTTTAGTTTGTTGGTTAATGCCACTGCTTTTTCATCATCGGTAGGTGGTACAGCTACTCTTCTCGGATTAGGTATGAAAGCGGTAGTAGGCATGAACAGCTTCTTAGACTCAGGTGAGTTTCTCAAGTACGTTTCTCCGTTGATAGTGCCAAGTAGCAAATACAGAGCTTGGGGTATCCAATAGCACTCAGCCAAACGTTCCCAGTTGTGCACTGAGAAAATATACTGGATCCTAGAGTACAGTTTACGAGTTATGGAGGAGTCCAAAATGCTCAGAAATTTGGATTTCAGCTCGGGGAAGTTGCAACGGGTACCCAACATGAAAGCTGACTCCAATTTCTGGGTGAGTTCAGTCTGTAGGAATTTGGGAGTAGTGTAGATCTCCAAAACTAGGCTTAGGAACTCATGGAGCAGCACGTCGTCACATCGCTTTTCGATCTCAGTCATAGATACTAATAGTGCAGCCTTCTCCTTATAAGTAGGAAATGACTCGGTAGGATTGAGCAACCAGCCTTTGGTAGTCTCAAACAGTAACCGAAGTAGATTCAGGTTAGCGCTTTTCTCCACGAGCTGGCACAACGATGCCAAAAACAGTTTACGCTGGTCGCCGAGCTGCGAAATTCGAAGCTTGAGCACGTTGAAAGTGACGATCAAGTTGTTAAGGGTGGACTCGGAGGTGAGCACCATATTGGAGTCGTTTGTGGTGAGTGCTTGGAAACTGTTCCTAAATTTAGTCAGCTGGGATGGCTCAGGGTTCTCATTCTTGTCGTTATTGGACGGGTTAGTATGTTCTCGAGTCATTTTTTGTAAATGCTTGGCTAACGTTTGAATGTTGGAGTCGATCATATCCGGTCTGTATTCAGCTACCGCATCCAATATGAGTAAGATTGCACTAATCCCGTAGGCATCATTCAACCCTTTCTGTAGTGCAGTTTCGATCATACTTACAAAGTTTTGTGCCTCCAAACTGTACTCATTTTGTGAGGGATCACCAAGGTGTTTAAAGAGTAGCTTAATTATGGGGTGGATAGCACATGCAGTGGCATATGACAAATTCTTAAGTACCAATGCGATAACCTCCTTCAAGCTACCGATATTTAAAATGGTCCAGTCTGGCAACTTAGTCTGCATGACCACGTGTAGGATTTCAACCACCATGACCACGTTGGTATGCACTTCGTGTACGTTCTTAATCTTCAGGCTATCCTCTAGGATGTCAAAGTGAATGGGTAAATGCTGCCATGACTCCAAATTGATAAATTTAGCGTAGAGTGGCAACAATTTGAAAGAGTAGCTAATACGGAGCTGAGGATCGGAGGAGAAGAAATAAAGCTTAAGCAACGATTTCAGGATCACGTCCTTCATTGTATCGGTAAGTTGAACATCGATATCGTTGTTGCTATGATTGATATTATGGTCAGACGGTGACATTTTCATCTTCTTGGTATCAACTTCCGATTTGGGACTTAGCACTGCCCGTTTCCCACCTGGTGTTTTGGGTGTAGTTGTAGTATCTGACGCCTCATCAGTTTCTTCCTTTTCGTTATTGTTATACTCAGTTTCTTCGGTAACATCAGCTTTATTTTTCTCTTCCAACCATAGCAATTCCCATTTGTAGATGGTTTCAGCGATCTGCAGCACCGCGTTCTTGGACTCAGTATGGATGTACTGGTAGATCAATCGAGGTAGCATCTGGATCATCTGAGGTAAAAAGTGTCTCCGGTAGGGGTAAAAGATCTCAGCGTGAGTGAATATCAGATGGTAGACCGAGCAGAACACAGTGGAGTTGTAAACTTCATCGCTCAAAATCTGTTTGGTACATCGTACCCATATAGGAAACTTGTTATCAGCATTCATCTTCTGGCTTCGAATCGGAAGTACCTTGATTATGGTGTCTAAAGCGTACCGGACTAAGAACTTGGTTTCAGTCTGACCCACCTTCAGCAAGGAGCCATATACGTGCATGACGATGTTTTCAGGAGTAACATAAGCCGCGATGAACCTAGCTACTAAAAGGTGGGCGGCGTGTCGGCATATCATGTCGTGCAACTTCAAGTTGGAGAATCCGAACTGTATAATATCCTTACGGTATTCGTTGAGCTGGTCGGGAGTGTACTGAATCAAAAAGGTGGTCAGCTGGATCATTTCCAACTTGAGATATTCTTCGTTCTCATTGTAGGTGCTGGAAATTGGATTCAACTGACACCAGACCTTTTTACTAAGCAATCGGGTCATATCAGTGGTGACTAATCCGTTTGCTTCCTCCCTGACAAACGAGACAAGAAGTACCGGGTTGACGATTAGGTGAGCGAAGGTAGCTAGTCCAAAAGTGTCGAAGGCGGGATCTCCGATGTTGTTGATGAAGTACTTAATGATGACCTGTCGTTTAGCTGTATCCGCATTCAAAACTAGGTTACGAATATACCTTCTCAAGAAAGAGTAGTCCATACTTTTCAAAGGTACAAGTCCGTTGGTGATGTAGTACAGGATGATCACGTTCTCTGGATTCAAATCGAAGTAGCTCATAAAGATGTTGACAATTAAAAAGACTAGTTTACCCTTAGAAAGTACGTTATGATTGACTTGAGGCTCACCTTCCTTCAGTACCTCCTTCCAAATAGCTACTATCCGTTCGAAAAGGTTGGGGTGCTTAAGTAACCAGCTGGCATCATCACGAGTACATATATAAATGATGTTAATAAAGTAGTAGATTAGATCGTTGGAATGGTCGGATGCGGGCTGATCGATAGTCACTTCAAGTAGCTTGTCCAATTTTTCAACTACCTGCTGTTGCAACGGTTGAGCATCTTTCATAGCTAAGGTCGAGATGAAGAATGTGGGAAAGTTGTAGGTAGACATGTTATTAAAAAAGTAATCCACCGTTTCGGAGGCGTGCTTGTTTAAAAATAACAGCAAATTTTCTCGAAGAGGTGTAGATACTATACGTCGAATTTGAGTCTCAACTTCAATGGTGAAGGGTACAAGCTGGTCTAAGAATAGATCGGCAGATGGTGGTAACAGGTGAAACACTTCGATCGTGTTAACCATAACGTTCATTTCATTACGGTCGCCAGCAAAACTACTGGATATGTCACGGTTAAGATTTCGAAGTTTCCACTGCTTAATACCTTCGTACAGCTTCACCCCCACCTCAGTCTTGAAGTAACTGGGCAGAATCTGCAGCAAACGTTTCAATCCACGTACTGTCTGTAGGTTAAGCGCACTAGGGTCACTCAGAGTGGTCAGATACGGTTTCAACACGTCATGTAGTACCTCTTTGGGGAATCTGGAAACTTGGTCAGTTAAATTGATTAACCCGAGTTTTGAAGCTTCTGCCAGTTCAGTATACGGGTTGTGTAAGAACCGAAAGAAAACTTTTAGAGCTCGAGTACGCAGGGTAGTGGCCTGAGAAGTTTTCTCTATGAATGATAGACATGCTAGGATGACTTCGATTAGTCGGATCCGGAAATTGGCCATCAAACTTTCGTCTTGAGATTCAAAGTTTTCGAAAGAGGAGTCGTCGGAGTCAAGTAAAGCTAAGCACTCCGCTACGAAACTAGGTAGATGTTCCTCACCCTTTATGAAAGCGCAATCTGCTTTAAGAAGGAACACGGTGGCATCGTAGGTGCCCATCATCAAAGATAGCGGTAAAGATCGCATAGGGCGTATGAACATCAGCCAAATCAGTCGTTCAGCATACGGTTGCAAAAGTTCTGAGATAGACAGTTTTACCAAAGTGGCAAAGTGGTTGACTACATCCTGCATTATGTTTCGGAACACCGCATTCGAGTTGAAAAGCTCGTTGACGATAAGCTGTAGAAAATCTTTGACACTTTCCAGCCGAGTACTTGTTTCAACCTGCTCGTCAAAGGTATAGAACAGTTTGGAGAGATAAATCAGTGAATCCTTTATCAACTGGGAATACGAGTTTAGAGTAGTCGGGCAACATTTCAAGGAATGAATCAACGACTTTACCACCCTCAGCTCATGCTTCTTTATCCATCTTATATCGATACCTTCAAAACTCCTAACCACTACCATAATCGAATTACAGGCACCTTCTTTCAAAAACCAGGATTCCTTGTAACAATAACTACACAGCTTATGTAGAATCTGAGAGTAGGCTGGTACTTTTGATAGCAAACTTTTGTCACCGACAATACCTATAAAGTGGAGCTCCAGACTAGTGAGGCATTTGATACCCAGCTCGGAAAGTTTGGGATTGTTGGAGGTCATGGTATCTACTATCGAGTTTAGAATGGCATTGGTAGATATGGAGAAGTCATTGCGATCCGGTAATAATATCCCAAACTCCGGTTTCGAATCTAGGATCTCCACTGCCTTGCTTAAGGCGAAATAAGCTAATACACCATCAATGGTAAACCAAGCTTCATCAAAGAATTCGGGGTAAGAAGCAGCTACGAATAGTGAATCGATAATTGTTTTCAAATTTTCGTCGTTTACATTTCGCTTCAGGTTGGGCATAGGGTGGTTGACTGACACGATCCGATTGAGACGTTCACACACTTCGTTAGGTTTTAAGATTGCTTCACCAGCTGGAACCAGCTGCATTTGATTCACATCGAAGTTATCGTCACTAGTACTGCTAAAACAATGAATAATACGACTGCGTAGTTCGATAATGTCACCTGGATATATTTCTTCGAGAGTGATGTGTACAGCTAAGCAACTCTTGATAAACACCAACGACTGCTGCTTATATAAAATATCGCTGTTATTATCTAAGAGACACTGATGAGCAAGCTTCAAACCATTTGACAGATTGATCTTATTGGTGACAGAAGTACCGTTGAATTCAAACAGGATACCGAAATCGTAACCGTAATCCTTCTGAAACTCGATTATAGGTGCATGTTCCAGAAAAATGCGATTGACCTTACCAAGTTTACCTAAGATGCGCATGACGGTCATGGTAGGAGACTGATCATGGGGAGGTGGTTTGAACAGTTTCCACAACTTATACATGAGCTGGTCGGCCAACGGACTAATGACATCCGCCAATTTATCAGTGGAGATGGTGTCAGCGAAATGTTCGAGTACCTTGAGCCCTTTTACTAAAAGCTCGTTATCCATCTCCAAAGCGAAGCATATGGGTCGTATAAAGTGGTGAAGATAGGGTACGTAGTTGGAGATGATACCGGAAATGTTAAGTAATAAATCGACCACTAAATTCTTCTTCTCTTCCGATTGGATCGTGTAGAGGGCAAGTGACAGGTCAGTAACGATTTGAGGCAGTACCAGCATGGCGTACTCCAGAACTTTGGGGAACCCTATGATGGTAGAACGAGAGAAGAAAACATTTAATAGGATATAATAATTATCCGCCTCGTCGGACTGTGGGGAATTAACCAGGCACTTACGAATGATGGTGGATATTCGTGATGAAGCTATGTGCTCCTGGGTGGAAGGGTACCTAGAGAATGACTGGAATATGAGGCAGAACAGGTACAGGATACGAGAAGTGACGATGGGGGTAGAGCTTCCTAGCCCGTTCAATTTCTTCATCAGGAATGTGAATAGCAAATTGGAAAAGAGTGGGCCCAGCTTCTCAGAGAACAGCAGCAGCTTGGGCAAGATAGCGAGGTGCTGGTTTTGAACAAAGCTGTCGAACATGTACTCCAAATGGGTAGTCATCACCTCTTGGAAAATGTACGGATCCGAATGATGGAACACAAATACCAGTATCTTGATAAGGTCATTGACAGTAGAAGTCTCAGAAACTCGGAAAAGCAGTTCCCCATCTCGGTTCCGCATAGGTATGTACTCTTCTTCAGGTGGGCTATCGAAGTAGAACAGATCAATACAGGCGATAGTATCTACGAACAGCTTTTGAAACAACTGTACCTCTTCGGGCTGGAATCCAATCGCAATATCCTTGTAGTACGCTTGCAGGATTGGGTTGTGAGTAGTGGTGGTGTTGGTCAAGTACAAGCCTCGGGATATCGACTCTAAGCCAGAATACATGTACTTGAACGACGCTCTTATATCCTTGAGATGCTCCGCTACATCATTAGGAGGTTTGACTAAAGTGGAAAGCGGTCGGATCTTATCAAAATCAAAGTTTTCTAATGTATTTTTCTTTAAATCGGTTAGAGTGGGAAATCCTTTATATTCTTTATCAGCCTGGCAAGCTAAGTAGTGCTTTTTGATATTCGGTAAAGTGACTTTCATAGTCTCCACTTTACTAACGAAAGCATCGAATATCTGAACCAGCAGTTTTCTTGCTTCAAACTTATTGTTATTGGTACTAATAATTTCCACCAGATGGAGTAGCAGCTTAGCACATACTACTTGTGTGCTATGGGCGAGATGGTGGTCGTTCAGGCCGGTAATGAAAACTTTGATAATATCAGCAAATTGATTCAAATCGAACTCCTTCTTATAGAAATGTATGATTTCCGCTACAACTGAATAACTTAAATACTTTTGGGTTTCTTTAGTCGTGACGCAGTTCCATCCCATTATTTCGTTAGAAAGCAAAGCTTTCAAGTTAGATATTATGTAAGGTCTTGCATCGTTGCGGTTGGAGTAAGTTAAAGAGAAAAAAAGATCCTTTCGGGTAGTTATTTGATCTATTGGACAGTCGCATAACAGACGGATATTTATCTCTATCACTTCTTCGATACTGGGTAAGCTAATAATATCACTTTTAAACAACATAGTTATAAACACTAATGCCTAAAAATAGGTTAATAAAAGTTAAAAATAAAAAATACTTTTATCTGTGAAGCAATAAATTCGGAGTATTTGGCTTTATTCTTGACTAACGGGCTTACTCCGACATAGAATGTATTGTTAGCTTTAGCTAGCTGATGAGCTTCCATTTGGGGTTTAGCTTGTACTTTTAAATACTATTTTGTTTAAAAGTTTAATAAACTCAGATTAAAATTAAAATTTACTTGAAGCAGTGAAGGAGAAGTAGCCTCTACGTACTGCTGAAATTTATCTTTATGTGAAGTTTGGAAGCCCTTCATAATAGCGGGAATTTCCAACACAACTTTAAAACTATTAATTCCTTTCGATAGTGTACGGTTATTAGGGTCGGGCAGTTCCAAATTTGGTGAATTTACTCTTGGTGAATTTACAGCAACGGGTGCAGGCTAATAGTAAAATAAATAAATAAATTTTGAAATAAAAAATGAGCTACAGTTGAAACTACAGGTGTCGAAGGCTCATCAAAGAAACCTTGGGAAAAACTTGACATAGCAATATATATATCTTGAATAGTTTTAAAAAAATCTTGAACTTGATCATGAAGTTCTAAGATATATAGCCTGTGTAGATCGGCTAATATTTTTAAACTTGCTAAAGCATTCTCTTCATTATCGGTTTGGACAATCTTAAGCAAAGTTCGAGCTAATGTAGATACTTGGGGCTTTAAAGCTACACCGAAGGACACTCTATAAACTATTTCTAATAGTGTACTTCGTAATTTCTGTTTTTAAATTGCAAATGTAAATATAAAAGTAAAATTCAAAAATTACCTGCTCCAAAGCTTTTGGTGAAAAAGAAGGAGGTATCTCATTTAGCATAGTATTTATAACAGGTAGTATAATAGATAGATTTTTGGATATTTCATGTGTAAGGAACAAATCAGAGCTATCTTTTAAATCGATGGCAAACTTCAGCTTAATAGCGATTCCTTTAGAGACACATAAAAAATTTTAGAAATAGAAACATAAATTAAATTTACCTATTTTAGGATCAGCTAGTCGAGCAGCATACTTGTCTATGCTGTTGTTTGAAATCGCGATGCTTTTGGACATTAAATTTTGAGCTTTATTTAGCTTACAACTTAATTGTTTTGATTTTGTTGTGATATCCTTTAGTTTTTAGATAATGACGACTTTTGAGCCAATTCGAATTTCTACTCAAGCTAAATAATTTTTTTAAACAAAATTAGAATGTTTTAATAGTGCACAACCTTTTCATACAAAAAATAATACTAATTAAAATCAATAGTTCGAATACATTTCTTTTTATTTAAAAAAAATTTGGAGCAATTTAAATAACTAGTAAAATAAGTCTAAGAAAAAATTTTAGTTTCAACTATAAAATTTAATTAAGTATTCTAATTTAATAAACTCCTTTAATAAAAGAACTAAATTTTAATTTTCAAAATAAAATATACCAAAAAATAAATTAATAAAAGTGATCTGACATAAAATGCATATATAGGATAAATAAATATATATACAAATATAAGAATAAATATTACAAATCCTTTAACTAATTAAGATCAGTAAAAGAATAAAATTTAAAATTTAAAATATCTAAAAATAAGAAAGTAAATTCTTGTAGCAATTTAATATATATATAAATAAGTTGTTAATGAAAAAAATGGTAGTATTAAAATCTAATTAAAAAATAAAAGTTATTTAATTAATAGAATATTTTAAGAAAAAAGAAATATTAAATTAAAGGTTATATTTAATAATAAAAATAAATAAAGTAATACTAAAAATAAATAAAAACTTAATTATTTGATATATATAATAAAACTATAGTAGCTCTAGCTAAGTAGTATAGCTTAATAGGTAACTATGTAAGCTATCTAGTTAGAGGGTACAAATTAAATTTTTCTTATAAATAATTTTATTATCACTAAATAAAGTTATTAAACTTTGTATATTTTTATTATATATATATATTATTAAAACTTTAAGCAATTTATTATTTACTTATATTTTCTATATTTTACTTATTAATATTAAATTAGCTTTTATTATTATTATTATTTTCTTTAATAAATATTTTTAATTATTATAAATAAATAATATTATTAAATATTTTATAATTAAAATTTTAAAAAAATAAAAGTATTATATATATATATTTATATAATAAAATGTAAAAAAATAAATTAAATAGGCTTAATTATTATAGTTTTATTTTATAAATATTTTTATAGCTAAGGCTAAATAACTATAAATTTTAAAATTAAATATAGTTTATTAACTATAATTTATAACTTGTAGTTAATTATTATAATTAAATTATAATAATATAGCTAATAATTTATATTTAGCATTTAGTATAGTTAATAAAATATATTATAATAAGTTAATTTTAATAAATAATAATAGTATAATTATTAGTAATAATTAATTTAATAATTTAATTCAAGTTATATAATAATAATAAATTTAAAAATTCTTAGTTAAAAGTAATTAAAAATTTAATATTAAGCTAATAATTTTTTATAATAATTTTTATTATAACTATATTAAAAAAATATTATATAGTAA